>PISX010010355.1:0-70772 GCA_004024625.1 Mellivora capensis
TTGCCCAGATTAAAGCCATGCAAAAACATATGTTACTACTATTTGTTACCTCTGACACCAGAAGGAAAGAAAAAGTATTGGGTACTTTGGCCATTACATCCCTTCTCTTGCAACCCCCTCCCAAATGGATATTTAGGAGAATCGAATGTCAAGTCTATCCATGAAAATGACCTCTCTAATATTTAAATGCTGATTTGTGGGGCACCTGGTGGCTTAGTCGTTAAGCACCTGCCTTTTGCACAGGTTATGTATGATCCCAGGATCCTGGGATGGAGTGCCAGGTCACTCTCCCACTCCCCTTGCTTGTGTGTGTGTGTGTGTGTGTGTGTGTGTGTGTTTCTCTCTCGCTCTCTGGCAAATAAATAAGTAAAACCTTTAAAAATAAATAAATAAATAAATAAATAAGTGCTGATTTGTATTCTTTCCAGGATTTAACATGTTCTTAAAAGGTAGAAAAATTCGTGGGGCGCCTGAGTGGCTCAGTGGTTTAAGCCTCTGCCTTCAGCTCAGGTCATGGTCTCAGGGTCCTGGGATTGAGCCCCACATCAGGCTCTCTGCTCAGCAGGGAGCATGCTTCCCTTTCTCTCTCTGCCTGCCTCTCTGCCTACTTGTGATCTGTCTGCCAAATAAATAAATAAAATCTTTTAAAAAAAAAAGGTAGAAAAATTCTTACCCTCCTATTTCTATTCTTTTCTCTATTTAATTTTAATGTTTACATAAAAACAAGAAACAGTAGAAATCACTTAAAGTTATCAGACCAGCAGAATGTCCCAGAAAAACAGAAAAATCCTCTGACTAGAAAGGCAGAAGTCCCAATAGTCCATCAGCAGGGGATGGGTTAAATGCACTTTGGTACATCCAGGTAGGAGAAAATAGAATGAGGAGAAATTGTTGCTCTCTCCCAACATGGGAAGATCAGCAGTATATTACTGTTCAGGTGAAAAAAAAGCAACATGCAGAGAGTTTGTAGAATATGCAAATATTTCTGTAAGAGAAAAGGAGAAATAAGAATTTATATTTGTATTTGCATTTATTTGCATGAAGAAACGGAAGGATACATGGGTAATAAGTAAAAGTATTTGCTTCTGGTGAGGGAAGGGGGTGCGTGGGAGTAAGTCTTTTCCTAGTCTACCTTTTTATAGTATTCTAATTTTTGGATTATTACTGTATTATTTAAAGATAGAAATAATTTTTGAGAGGAAGTTTTGCATTATTAGGTATGGGGTGAGGTAAATCTGATCTTGGTGAAGCCCACTCTACATGTGACTTGACCTGTCATGTTTGAGCCTAGGTACCTTTTGGGGTGGGGTCAGTTGCAGGGCCATACGTTTTGGGGAGGAAGGTAGTAAATTCTGTAGTTAGAATCTCTATGACAATTTATGTTCTAACCACTTTGGCAAGAAGTTGAAAAGGCATGTCCGCGTTTAAACTGTTTCTTTAGCATATTCAGACTTGGTGGGCTTATTCTTCACCTTTTTCCCCCAAGTAATTGACACCCTTAAAACATGATGCTCATAAGTCACAGCTGGAATCTCTTGCCGATGCCTCCGTAAGCCCCCTGAGAAGGTGAACTCAAACTCTGGTCTTAAGCCTCTTTTTATTGCTTGTTGAAGTCTGTGTCCTAGAGAGAGTGCTACAGTCTGAGCTTTCGTTTTTACAGGAGCAGAAAAATTCAGATCCGAAACATCCCTCCTCACCTGCAGTGGGAGGTAAGCCCGTGTCACCTGTGTGTTTACCATCTCCCGGCTCTCTGTCCTTACCTTGCTTTTTAATAGGCCAGCAAAACCTCTCTCCATCTGTTAGTTCCCTGAGGAATTAGAGGTCCTCAAGGCCACAAGGCCACTGGGTCCTCTCTCTCCCTTTTTCAATACCCTTATGTATGTGATCTGTCATAACATTAGGTTTGTATTTATCCTTCTCATGGTGCAAATGTACGCTTTGAGCCCTCCTGCTCTGTCTTCTCGAGCACCGGGCACCAACACACTGAAACAAAATGTGTATCTTGTTGGTGATTTTCATCTCATGATTTTATGAACGATTTTTGCCTTTCCAAATTATGATTTTGGAAAAAAATAAAATCAGTGGAAACTCAATAAAAATAGAAGGTTGTTAGTTTGAGTAGGTTTTTCTTTTTAATTAGTTTTGCTGTGAGTAGTGAGTAAGATACACTTTCAGAATTGTAAAACTTTTTATAAAATAGGAACGTTAAAATCAAGAAGATAAAATTCAAAGAGTGGCTTGCATTATTTAAAAACAAACTGCCCAAATGTTTGTTTCCAACTCAAAATCAAAACAGCCTTGAAGGGAACAGTGTTTTGTCTAATTTTTTTTTAACTTAAAAAAAAAAACCTAACATTTATTATGAAACATTTCAAACATGTATCTCCTATTGCTTTGTAAAAATTAGGACATTCCATATGTTATATGTTAATTTAAAAATAGATAGATAGATAGATAGATAGATAAGGAGATTCCCTAGAGAGAGACAGAAGGAAGAATGGTTAAAACTTTCAAGAAGGACAAGTGAGCCTTGTATTTTACTCTGCTTTTCATTTCAAAATCAATATGTTCCAACCGTCATGATGAATGGGATTGTTAACAGTTACGAAGACTGAAATTCTGCTCTGTCACCTCAGTGAAAAGATTACTTAAGAGTCAATAAGCAAATACAAGTACCATGTATTTATTCAGTTCTGTTTTGTTGGAAGACCTGAAATATCAATTTAATTAGATTATTGCCATGATTGTCCTTGTTTTGTTTTAGTTCATTTGCTGGAAGTTATCATTATATCTTTTCTTTTTTTTTTTTTTTTTTTTTTTTTTTTTTTTTTTTTTTTTTTTTTTTTTTTTTTTTTTTTTTTTTTTTTTTTTTTTTTTTTGGTGAATATGATCTTGTCTTCCCATTCTGACATTGAAGCTTGCTTTCTTTGTTTTTTCAGGTGCTGGATGGACTTTTGGCTCAGTATGGGACAGTGGAGAATGTAGAACAAGGTAATAAGTGAGGAAATTAGCCTATTGAATTTTGATAGGGATTATTATCTGTTACTTCTTATAGGCTGGGCCAGCTCCAAGGAGAAATAGTAAATTCAAATTCCTTTGGAACAAGTTTACTCGTGTATGAGAGATATTCAGATCTTTTTATCCATATCTGTATAATTTATTTTTTCAAGGACTAGGAGTTTCAGGTTGTTTTTTTAATACTGTGTTAATGTGCTGAAGCAATAGGCAAACACTGTCAGGCCAGGGTAAGCTTAATTCACTTGAAAGTAATTGAATTTATGCTCTTACAGTTTTCCTCTTCCTGGCTGAGAACAACAGATCCCTAATGTCTCAGTGTTTCTCAAGGAATAGGACTCCTACACCAGAATCCCCCATAGTGCTTATGAAAATGCAGACTCTTGGGGCTCACCATAGACCTAGAAAGTAAAACTCTCAGGGGCAAGAGTTCATGAATCTTTATTTTAAACAAGCACCCCCAAGTTTGAGAGCCACAGGCTTAGGAACAGTGCTGGAAATCCACAGAAAATAGATACTCTTCTTCCTACCATTCTCATCTCATCTAAAACATGAAATGCTATGATTTTAAAAAGAAAAAAAGGTACATTTTTAAAGAAGCTGGTATCTTATATGGCTCTTTAAGTGTCCCAGAAAAGTAGATTCCAGGCTTCTGATGTGACAGGCTATAACATGTCATAAAGATTATTTTTCCTTTGGCCTAAAAAGCAGGATG
Source organism: Mellivora capensis (assembly GCA_004024625.1). Classification (NCBI taxonomy): domain Eukaryota; kingdom Metazoa; phylum Chordata; class Mammalia; order Carnivora; family Mustelidae; genus Mellivora; species Mellivora capensis. The sequence continues at coordinate 3,731 of PISX010010355.1, forward strand.
TGAATTCGGTCATTTACTGACAATGGGCCCTTGGAAAAGTCACTTACCCTCCCTGACTCAGTTTCCACCTGTACAAAATGGGGAGAATAATTTCTATCCCTTCCATTTCACTGAGTAGTTGTGGCACCCAAAGAGAATATAAATATATGGAGCCCTATATGATCTCAAGGGATTGTTGAGGTTCACTTGAAAATCATCACAGAGAACCCATTTTTTATATGCAATCTGTTCTATCTGCCAGTATAATAATCATTTTAAAGTAGTAAGTATTCAGATGTTCTCCATTCCATGAATATTAAAAATATTATTATTCAATTTCATGCTGCTGACTGCCCACGCCCAAAGGTGAAGGGAAAGAGCTCAGAAAGAAGATACGATTTAGAAGGATTCTCTTTCTCAGTTCTTGGTATTTCCCTCAACATGGAAAAGAAGACACTCTAATAAGGATTGGATGTGGTAGGCAAGATGGCCTCACAGACATGAACCTGTAAAAGTTACTAGCTAAGGCCATGTTATAAATTCAGGACAGTGCCAGGCAAGGAAGGTCCCTGGGGGAGTTTACAATTCCTAGTGCACCTGTGCCCCAGAGACCACCCAGTTTCTGGCTGCCTCACAACTACAGGATGGAAGTGTTGGGCTTTTGTTTTATTTTGTTTCATAGGTGACTCCTGATTCAGCAGGGAAACATTTTCAGTAGAGTTTTAAGAAACTTTTTAGAGTTTTTATGTCCAGTGAAATAAATTATTTGAATGGAGCTCAGTTCTTTCCAGAATCACAGAACTGTCCGATTTCCTGAAGACAAGTGTCTTTGAATAACAGAGAAAATGACTAAGAAGTAAGAACAAAATCTGAGAATCTGAGAATCCTAGTGGATAGATTATTCAGGAGGTTCAGACCCAGCCCTTTCTCCCTTTCTGGGAGTCGACAGCCTTATCTGGAGCACTAGAAGGCAGCAAATAGGAACCCTGTGTACATTCTGTGTGTCAGCACTGAGAGGACAGTTATGGGCTGCTCATCCCCTGTTTGGCACTGTGAGGACTTCTCTGGGTAAGTGTGTATTAGAGGCAGCAAGAACACTCCTGGGCAGAGCCGGGCTGGACTCAACATTTATGACATGTAAATCTCAGTGGCAGCTCCTTCCCAAGGAGTATGCATCCCTTCCTTGGGAAGGCTGCAGCGACTTTGAAGTTATTGGATAAACAATATTTTTAACCATGGTCTTTAACCTCTTGGAGAGTCTTAGGGAAATTATAAGCCAGAGAGATTCATATAGCCGCACCTTTAAGTCTTGGGTAGGGGTGGGGTGTGAGTTTAATGAAATTCCTGAAGCTCTAACATGGATCCAGGATTAGGAATTCCTGCACTCAGGGTTTTAGTATTCCTTTGGAAAGCAGCTTTATCAGTGGTTTTCTTGAATTATCATTAACTTCTTGTTGTTGTTAACTCCAAGCCTCCCATAACTTAAAGTTTAAAGGAAGGAACTGAATTAGTCATGGCTACTGGTTAGGGGAAGACCAGGATTAGGGGGTTAACTTTACTGGCTTGGATTGGGAAAGTTTTATCTTGCCTTCCGAGTTTATTTTTAACTCCTAACTTTAGAAGAAGAGGCAAGCAATTAGGAGCCAAGATAAGCCAGCTCACAAGAGTTTGGTATTAGCCACTCTTAGAGTTTGTGTTCTTTCCTTCAGCCAAGTGAGTTATAATTGTCAGTTTTCTTTGCTTATTATACACAGTTACTAGATTTAACTCACACAGTCATGGAACTCAGTCAAAGGGAAACAGAAATATTATTAATTCAACTTTAGGAATGAATGAAGAATTAAAATACTTGCTTATTATTTTATACATATGTCCAGTTATTTAAAAATAAATGCAGACATAACAATTAAAACTCATACCTTGCTGGTAGTCAGTAAATTGACATAAATTTCTAGGAAAATAATCTGAAAATATGCATTAGGCATTATGTTCTGTTACCCAGTTATTTTTCTACTGTGATTTTATCCTAAAAAAGTAATTCAGAAGAGAACACAGATCAGATGGTGTTTGCAGTTAAGGTAATTTTTAGCAGTACTACTTAGAATAGCTGGTATTGGGAATAACCCCTATGTCAACAATTGAGGAATGGCTAGGCAAAAATCATGGCACATTTCCTTGCTAAAATTTTATGTAACCTTAGAAATGAAAAATACAACTATGTGCATAGACATAGGCACATGCAATAGTATTTATAAGTGAAACTATAGCTTTGAGTTGTATATACAGTTGATTACAAATGTTGATGAATATGATTATACGATTATATAATATGGTTAATATGAATGCGCACGAATAAAGATAGAGATTTGAATGACTGCAGTTAGGATGATGAGTTTTTTGTGCATTCTTCTCTAAAGTCTGTTTACGTTGAGCCAGAGGGTGACAGCTTTTTTTCTATGACAGTATAGTTTTTGCTTCTTTCCTAGTCAACACAGACACAGAAACTGCCGTTGTCAACGTCACATATGCAACAAGAGAAGAAGCAAAAATGTAAGTGAATTTGGGCTACTTTCCTTTTAAATTTGGGGATGGTTGTCTTTCCCAAAAGGTGCAAATGTTTGACACAGCAAAGGAGCCCCAGGGCATCTGTGCTCCCTTTGACAAGTCAGTGGAGCAGGGCATTTGTACTGGGATGTCTGTTGGTAGGTGGTATGGAGACTTTATCTTGAAAAATGTTGAGCCTTGGCATCAAAACCGAGGTGGGTGCTGTGTCTTGACGTGGTCAGGAACAGAGGCACCAGCTCTGTGAAACCGTGTTCCTCAGATTCTGCTTTGCCAACTGCTTAGAGCTGTTTTACCTGGAGCTTCCCCCGTGCACTGTGAGGAAGAAGCACAAACCTATTTCTGCCCACACTTGGTGAAGAGATTAACATCCATTTTTCCTCTGTGTAATATTAAAAAATGGGGATCCATTTCGATGACACCAACAGCAGGGAGAATTGTCCGGGAGTGGTTAGTCAAAGATCACCTGGTTTGGGTTCTCTTTTCCTAATTCCATTCACTTCCTAGTTCCCATTCATGACTACATTGCTTCAGTGATAGTTTATTTTGAAGTTGGCAATTAATGGTCATGGGATTGAGTTTTTAACAACAACAAAATGAAACAGAACAAAGCCAAGTTCCTTTCTGTAGAAGGTCCTTAAAGTGAAATGCCTGTCAGGTCATTGTAACTAGAATTATGGTCAGACATGGTCCTGTTTCATGGATGTGGCGTAACTTGGTTGTTCACCCCAAAATTATAGTTTTATTTATTTTTCAAGGTTTCAACACACATGAAGACATATTTAACCCATCCTCATACCACTAGTCTTAAAAAAGTTAATTTTGCACTGAAAAAGGCAATAGATCACTTGCTGTGGACTTTAGCCACAAGCAGGATGCATACCTGCAACTCACCATCGTAGTTTGTGTCCAGCTGCCACTTAGCCAGGGCTGCCATACACAATATGACTTTGTTGCCTTTATTGAATTCAAAGGTACTGCTTTGTAGTAAATTCACAAACCCCTAAACATTAACCTAGTAGAATAAGGTTATTGTTTTCACATGCTGTAAAAAATTTGTGAAAAAATTGTTCCACTTCCTGTATAATTATAAAAATGCAGTAGTGGGATGTTGTGTATTTCCTATCAAATTAACAAATAATTTTCAGTAATACTTTTGTTTTCGAGGACTCAAGGAAACAAACGCTCTTTTAGCTATTGCGGGATAGTAAGTGTTGAAACCTTTCTGGAAGCACACTGGGCAGTAATTAAGAATTAGACTTCTGCATATACTCTCTGACCCAGCAATTCCATTAGGAGTCTGCTCTGTGTGCAGTTGGAGTTGCAGAAATGCCCATGGCAACACTGTACATAATAATAAAAGATTGGACATATACATAGATACCTATGTATCTGTATCTAACAATAGGGAATGAGTTGCAAAAACGATGATAAATCAGTAAAATGTTAAACAGCCAGTAAAAACTAAATTACAGGGATGCCTGGGTGGCTCAGTTGGTTAAGCCTCTGCCTTCAGCTCCGGTCAGGATCCCAGTGTTCTGGAATGAGTCCCACATCGGGCTCCTTGCTCAGCAGGGAGCCTGGTTCTTTCTCTGCCTGCTCTTCCCTCTGCTTGTACTCTCTCTCTCACACAAATAAATAAATAAATAAAATCTTTAACAAACAAAAAACAACTAAAAACAACTAAATTACAGTACTACAAACAAACTAAAAACTAAAAACAACTAAATTACAGTACATTTAATGACTTGGAAAACAATTAGAGTATTAACTCTTTTTTAAAGATTAGAAAATAGGGGCGCCGTGGAGAGCCTGCTTCCTCCTCTCTCTCCCTGCCTGCCTCTTTTGCCTATTTGTAATCTCTGTCTGTCAAATAAATAAATAAAATCTTTAAAAAAAAATTTAAAGATTAGAAAATAGTATACACACTATTAACCCATGTTTATAAATGATAATATTTAAGAAAAGAAAGATACAGGGTAGACTAGAATTTTTTTTCTCATTTGTGCATATCTATTTCTGAATTTTCAATAATAATGTATTATGATCAAAATGAGAAAAAAAATGACTCCTAATTTTACCAATATTTATAAAGAGTTTTTGATGAGGGGGATACAGCCTTGGGTGGTGAAAAAAGGCAGAATGCATAGTTGTATATCAAGTGGGACCAGGCCTGTACGTTGTAATTATGTGTTTAATTGTTATGCTCTGAGGGAGCAGAGCTGGCATCTGTCTGGCTCATCACTGTATCCTCGGGGAGGATTACCTAGTAAACCTGACTAGTCTGCTGGCCAAGGATTACCTAGTAAACCAGACTGTCCGCTGGCCTGAGGGTCCTCTTTGACGTCACTCTGACAAAGCTCGCCTGCTCCTGCTGCATTTCAGAGCCATCGAGAAGCTAAGCGGGCATCAGTTTGAGAACTACTCCTTCAAGATTTCCTACATCCCGGATGAAGAGGTGAGCTCCCCTCCGCCCCCTCAGCGAGCCCAGCGTGGGGACCACTCTTCCCGGGAGCAAGGCCACGCCCCTGGGGGCTCTTCTCAGGCCAGACAGATTGATTTCCCGCTGCGGATCCTGGTCCCCACCCAGTTTGTTGGTGCCATCATCGGAAAGGAGGGCTTGACCATAAAGAACATCACTAAGCAGACCCAGTCCCGGTACGTGCCTCCGGGGCTTCCTTTGCTTCCTTCTGACAGGCCCCCTGAGTCCTGGTGGGGCCCAGTCATCCTCAGGTGGCTCTCGCTTGCATCAGCAGTGGGGGGGAGGGGGAGGGCTGTGCTGTGTGGGATGGTGGCTTTTTAAAACAGAACTACTAACAAACTAACAAAGCTGAGGACTTTAACGCGCTTTCATCCAGTAGCCTAAAGGTCAGACCCTGAAATACTAAAGGTTCATAAGGAAGGTACTAATGACTTCCCAGCAGAGACTAGTCCTTGTAAGCTTATTAATGCTTATGAAAACTTCAGTTTCTAAAACAGCAGAGGGATGGGGCTGAGTTTTGTGGGATCCCAGAAACTACTTCTCTTAGTTCTTACCTCCTGTCTCGAGTTGGAGCCCTGAGTGGTAGTCCTTCTTTGAGATCACTTAGGTGGTCTTATAAATAGCTATGTAAAAGAAGTGAGTGGGTCTGCTCTATTGACCAAGAAATGAAGTACATTAGCCTTATGTTTAGTCTGTCTAAGGAGATTGAAGCAGGAGTTGTAGTTATAAGAGGTGGTAGGAGTTGTGGGTGAAAAGACCCATAGGACTGTTGACTTTTGAATGTTCTTAAGAACACAGCCTGATGTAATGAAGAAAGCCCAGGACTCAAAGACCCATGGTGAAGACTGACCATTTAAAGGCTCTATGATCGTAGGGAAAAAAATTGATCTCTGAGCATCAGCTGCTCTTTCCATAAGCCAGGATTATTGTTAGACTTAGGACAGCCAGGCAGATTAAAAGAAATAATTTCTATGAAAGTACTTAAATTGCAAAACACCAAAAGGAGTTATTTACATGCCTAGTACATTTTATTCACGTCATCCAGAGTGTCTTGTAACCTGAAAGAGAAAACACTATTTTCTCCAAACTGTCTGAGTTACTGCCAAATAATGGGCACTTAAATGTATGAGTCCCAGAGTTCACAGTCACAGCAGTGAAATGATGACCCAGTAGAGAGGGGAAATACTGTCTGCTGTTCCATTTATTTTAAAATCAGCCCTTTTCTCCCCTCCTAAGTTTGCCTCACTGCAAAAGTGATTTTTAGTTATATGTCTTTTTTTCCAAAAATTTCTTAAAGTGGCTTTAAAAATGCAACAAGTTTAAATAAAAGTGAACTTTAGTTCTCAAAATATGTGCCTATTTTTTGGCAGAAAACTTCGATCTGGGCTTTCTAACAGCCAGAGTAAAAAGGGATACAGTCAATTATATAATTTTCAAAGATAACAAAAACAAGTAGGGCCACAACTACCCTAAGAAGTCTGATAAAGTCATCAAGCTTTTGAGCCACTAGTTTTTAAGAGCCTGGAAGAAGGCCTGCTGCCAATGGCAAGGAAATCAAAACCTTGGAGAGGCAGAGAAGGGAGGGCATGCCTCTGTTTTTAATCCACACTCAAATATATAAAGCTTGCTTGAATTTGGTGTTTGGATTTGGATTAACACATGGCTTTTAAAAGCTACAATCAGTTTAGAGACTGGCACCATGCCAGCATGCAGTGTTACCCCCACTCACTTTACCGTTTGCTTCTACGATCATTTGAAAGACTACACAAAATACTTCATTTACCAGACTGGCTTCATTACCCAAGTTGGCTTGGTGCCTTTGTCCCACAGCACTGCTGCAAGAAATATTCCCTTCTAAATGGAACTGCAAAGAATTCAAGTTTGGCACAAGACGTCCTGCCCTGCTTGCCGCCTTCTTGAAGAATGGCATTGGTTGCAGACGTGCTAATGACACTTGTCACAAACAATTGTCTGTGTCCTCACTGTCCGTTGGCCCGTGAGATGCTTTCTCGGGACTAGCATCCTGTCCCAGATGATGTTGTGTTATGGCTCCTGATTCTTTCCTTACAGGGTAGACATCCATAGAAAGGAGAACTCGGGGGCTGCGGAGAAGCCTGTCACCATCCATGCCACCCCAGAGGGGACCTCAGAAGCATGCCGCATGATTCTTGAAATCATGCAGAAAGAAGCTGATGAGACCAAACTGTAAGTTTGCATATAATGCCCAGATCACTTAACAGAGAAGAGTAAGTTCTCATTCACTTAACACAAGAAATTTTTTTTTAAGACCTGTAATTTTGTTACTCAGTAAAGGGAGCAGGGGACAAATTATTTTTAAGAAATTTGTTCCCAAGGAGAATGTAGTAGGAAATGGATATTTGTAATGTGGCTGTTTCTTCACTTCAATGTTTCTTTTGGTAACCTGAATGCTTCCATCACTCGTTATTAACAATTACTGGTAGAAACATAGAGATACATACTTTTTTTTTTTTTTTTTTGGACAGACAAAGATCACTAGTAGGCAGAGAAGCAGGCAGGGAGAGAGGAGGAAGCAGGCTCCCCGCCAAGCAGAGAGCCCAATGGGGGGCTTGATTCCAGAATCCTGGGACCATGACCTGAGCCGAAGGCAGAGGCTTTAACCCACTGAGCCGCCCAGGTGCCCTAAGATACATACTTCTAATGCCATGCAATGGTGGAGGCATTGTGTATCTGCATGTTCAGTATGATAGCCATTGGCTACATGTTGCCACTGAGTGCTTGAAATGTGCCCAGTCGAATGGAGGAGCTAAATTATTTTAATTCATTCAGATGTACATAGTCACATTTATGACTAATGGCTATCATACCAGACAGTGCAGGTGTGTATGGATTGTGCGTTGTCATGGAAACCATCATTTACTTTTTTGGAAAAGGTTTTTTACTACCATGTTGCACTCTTAAATTTTCCTTAAGTAGTAGAGACTGGTATCCAAGTATCTACTTTACTCTTCTTTCATCTCCTTCCCTCCTTTTCTTTCTTTCTTTATTTTTATTTTTTTTTACAAAATACTTCTTGGGATTCCTGAGTGTTGTACCAGTTCAAACAGCAGTACAGTTCTTACTAAACCCATTGACTTTGTATTATAAACAAATTAATGGTAATGGAATAGACAACAAAGAAGCTCCCTGTCAGTTTGGGGAAAAAATTCACGTACGGGGAGGGGCAGTTTTATAGAGAAGGAGTGAGGGGATAAATTGAATATAAAATTAACTTAGCAAATAATGTCAAATAAGAGTGTTCTAAAACCAAGAGGATGAAAAGAAAAATAAAAAACAAAACCAAGAAGATGAAAATAGTCCTTAAAAGCCAGACTTCAAAAATCTATTCTCAGATTTTATAAGGGACTCTAACTTACAAATTCATTACTTATGAATTATTTACTCTGTTTGAGGCCTTGGAAACACCCCAAATGCCATGACTTCATTTAAATAAGCCCCTCCCTCAACCAGGTTATTGAGAACTTTATAAATAATACCCTCCTTGGTCCTTCAACCTCAGGACAAGCAACTTCAAATATTCTAAATAATTAAAAAGACTGATGCACAAATTAAATTTTTGAGTTTTCACATAGAGTCAATATAGAGTTTGAGTATCTTTGAAATCAGTTTTTTTGAGTGCCACACTGTGCTAAGCACTGGGCTGGGAAGTGAGGCTACAGCCATAAATAGGATCCAGTTCCTGCTTTTATGAAGCTTATGATATAATGGGAGACACATTCACTAAACAGATCGTGAAACTAGTGGGTCGTTAAGCACAGCCATGGCACGTGTGGGAGTTGAAAATAACTACATGTAAGTGGAGGGCCCTCATTAAGGTTTTAGGAGAATAGAAAGAGATTTGAGGGGCTCAGAGAAGACCTCCCTGGGTAAGTGACATTTAAGCTGTGTCCTGAGGGGGATGAGCAGGAGGGAAAGGATGTAGAAGAGGGATCCTAAATTTTCTTTTTATTCATTTATCATTTATTGAGCACCTACTCTGTGCTGGGCACTGTTCTCTGTGCCAATGAACAAAGCCAACAAAAACCCTGCCCTCTGAAAGTTCCGTTCCACTGGCATTGCTTCAAATGCCAGTGTGTAGTAGCAATGAATGTTAGATTGCTTTTGGCCCTAACGAGCAGAAAACATAAGTGGCTTAAACAATAAGACACTATTATTCTGTCACATAACGAGAAGTCCTGAGGTGAGTGACTCCAAGGTCAGTTAAATCACAGAGACTCACAACCCTTCTGCTCTGTCTTCCTCAGGATGTCTGATACTCCCCTGGTGATGACAGGATGGCTGTAGTGATTTCAGACCTTGTGTCCCCACAGAAAAATATTCAAAAGTTGAAAGAGAGGGCATCATTGCTCTTTCTTTTTTGAACACTTTTTTTTTTTTTTCTTTTAAAAAACACATAACAGGGGCGCCTGGGTGGCTCAGTGGGTTAAAGCCTCTGCCTTCGGCTCAGGTCATGATCTCAGGGTCCTGGGAGCGAGCCCCGCATCGGGCTCTCTGCTCAGCAGGGAGCCTGCTTCCTCCTCTCTCTCTCTCTCTCTCTCTGCCTGCCTCTCTGCTTACTTGTGATCTCTGTTAAATAAATAAAATCTTTAAAAAAAAAAACACACATAACAAAATTTATCATCTTAACCATTTTTTTGTTGAGGTATAATTGACATATAATACTGTATTTGTTTCAGGTATACAACATAATTATTGAATATTTGTATAATTTGTGAAATGTTCACCACAATAACTCTAGTTAACATCCGTCACCATACATAGTTATAATTTTTTTTCTTGTGACAAGAACTTTTAAGATTTGCTCTCTTAGGAACTTTCATGTATTCAGTATGGTGTATCAGTTATAGTCACCGAGCTGTACATTGTATATCACGACTTATTTATTTTATATGGAAGTTTGTAACTTTCCATTCTCTTCACCCATTTTGCCCCCGCCTCACTAGCCCCTACCCCTGGCTCTGGCAACCATTAATCTGTTCTCTGTATCTATGAGCTTGTTTTGTTTTAGATTCCCCATGTAAATGAGATTATGCAGTATTTGTCTTTCTCTGACTTACTTCACTTAACCATTTTTAAGTGTACAGTTCAATAATGTTTATATATAGTCACATTATTGTGAAACAGATCTCCAGAACTTTTCATCTTACAAAACTGAAACTCTGTACCCATTGAACAGCTCCCCTTTTCCCTCTCCCTCTAGCTTTTGGTAACACCATTTTACTTCCTGTTTCTATGAATTTGACTGCTTTAGAGACTGCATATAAGTGGAATCTTGCAGTATTTTGTCTTTTTATAACTGGCTTATTTTGCTTAGTGTAATGTTTTCAAGATTCATCCAAGTTGTAGCATGTGGCAAGACTTCCTTTTTAAAGCTGAATGAGGTGCTCCTGGGTGGCTCAATGGGTTAAAGCCTCTGCATTTGGCTCAGGTCATGATCCCAGGGTCCTCCTGGGATCTAGCTCTGCATTGGGCTCTCTGCTCAGCAGGGATCCTGCTTCCTCCTCTCTCTCTCTCTCTGCTTGCCTCTCTGCCTACTTGTGATCTCTGTCTGTCAAATAAATAAATAAAATCTTTAACAATAAATAAATAAAGCTGAATGATATTCCTTTGTGTACATATATCACATTTTGTTTATTCATCCATTGATGGACATTTGGGTTGCTTTCACCTTCTGGCTGTTGGGAATAGTGCTGTTATGAACATGGATGTACAAATAGCACTTCAAGATCCTGCTTTCAGTTCTTTTGGATATATACCCAGAAGTGACATTGCTGGATCATATCATATTCCTATTTTTAGGGTTTTTAAAAATTATTTATTTATTTGACAGAGAGAGAGATAACTCAAGTAGGTAGAGCAGCAGGCAGAGGGAGAGGGAAAGGCAGGCCCCATGCTGAACAGAGAGCCCAGCACGGAGCTTGATGCTAGGACCATGGGATCATGACCTGAGCTGAAGGCAGATGCTCAACTGACTGAGCCACCCAGGTGCCTCTCTATTTTCAATTTTTTGAGGAACCTCCATACTATTTTCCATAGCAATGACATCATTCTACAGCATCACCAACAGTGCACAAGGGATCCAGTTTCTCCACATCCTCACCAGTCATTGTTATCTTCTGTTATTTGGATAGTAGCCAAACTAATGGGTGTAATATTTTGTGCTCACAGTACCTCATAGTGTTTTTTTAAATTCTTTTTTTTTTTAAGATTTTATTTATTTATTTGACAGACAGAGATCACAAGTAGGCAGAGAGGCAGGCAGAGAAAGAGGGTGAGGAAGCTGGCTCCCTGCTGAGCAGGGAGCCTGATGCGGGGCTCAATCCCACGACCCTGGGATCATGACCTGAGCTGAAGGCAGAGGCTTAACCCACTGAGCCACCCAGGCGCCCCTCATAGTGGTTTTTATTTGCATTTCTCTGATGATTGGTGATATTGAGCATCCTTTCATATGCTTATTGGCCATCTGTATATCATCTTTTGAGAATGTCTATTTAAGTCTTGCCCATTTCTAAAATGGGTTATCTGATTTTTTTGTTATTTTTTTGTTGTTGTTGTAGGAGTTCTTTATATATTCTGGGTATTAACCCATTATCAGATACATGATTTGCAGATATTTACTTCTTTTCCCTACATTGCCTTTCCACCCCGTTGACTGTGTCCTTTAGTGTACAGAAGTTTTTAAATTTGATGTTGAATTTGTCTATTTTGGTGTTTGTTGCCTTTGCTTTGGTGTCTCACTGCTAAGTCTAATGCCATGAAGCTTTCCCCTGTTTTCTTCTAGGAATATTATAGTTTTAGGTTTTACATTTAGGTCTTTATTCCATTTGGGGTTAATTTTTGTATATGGGCTAAGATAAGGATCTAGCTTCATTTAAAAAAAAAAGATTTTATTTATTTATTTGTCAGCACAAGCAGGGGGAGCAGCAGGCAGAGCAAGCAGAGGGGGAAGCAGGCTCCCCACTGAGCAAGGAGCCCAATGCAGGACTTGTTTTAAAGTCAGGAGGTTTGAGTTCTCTAGCTTTGTTCTTCTTTTTCAGAATTGTTTTGACTGTTCAGGTCCCTTGGGATTCCAAGTGAATTCTTTTATTTCTGCAAAAAAATGCCATTGGGATTTAATAGGGATTGCATTGAATCTGTAGATCACTTTGAGTAGTATGGACATCTAAACAATAATAAGTCTTCCAGTTCATGAACATGGGTTTGTCTTTCCATTTATTTTTGTCTTCTTTAGTTTCTTTCACCAGTTTTATATGGTATTCAGCATATAAGCCTTTTATCTCCTTGGTTAGGTTTATTCCTAAGTGTTTTATTCTTTAGGATACTGTAGCTAAATGAAACTTTTCTTAATTTTCTTTTCCGGTTATTCATTGTTAGTGTATAGAAACACAGTTGATGGGCTGCCTGGGTAGCTCAGTTAAGTGTCTGCCTTTGGCACAAGTCATGATTCCAGGATCCTGGGATCCAGCCCCTTGTCAGGCTCCCTGCTCAGCCAGGAGTCTGCTTCTCCCTCTACCTCTCCTCCCTGCTTTGTGTGCTCTTTCACTCTCTCTCGCTCTATCAGATAAATAAAATCTTTATTTTTTTAAAGTTTTATTTATTTATTTGACACAGAGAGAGGGAGATCACAAGTAGGCAAAGAGGCAGGCGAGGGGAAGGGGAAAGCAGGCTCCCTACTGAGTGGAGAGCCCGATGCAGGTCTCCATGCCAGGACCCTGAGACCATGACCTGAGCCTAACGCAGAGGCTTAACCCACTGAGCCACCCAGATGTCCCTGAATAAAATCTTTTAAAAAAGAAAAGAAAAGAAAAACAAACACAATTGATTTTTTTTAATATTTTTAAAAAATTTATTTATTTGTCAGAGAGAGAGGGAGAGAGAGAGAGAGCGAGCACACCAGACAGAGTGGCAGGCAGAGGCAGAGGGAGAAGCAGGCTCCCTGCCAAGCAAGGAGCCTGATGTGGGACTTGATCCCAGGACGCTGGGATCACGACCTGAGCCAAAGGCAGCCGCTTAACCAACTGAGCCACCCAGGCGTCCCAACACAATTGATTTTTGTGTTTTGATTTTATATCCTGCAACTTTGCTGAATGACTGTATTCTAACAGTTTTTTGGTGGAATCTTTAGAGTTTTTTTCATTTAAGATCATGTTATCTGCAAACAGATGATAATTGACTTTTTCCTCTTCAATTTTGATGCCTTTGTTTTTGATCTTAGAGGGAAGACTTTCAGTCTTTCATCATTGAATATGATGTTCAATGTGTGCTTTTCACAAATGGCCTTTATTTTGTTAAGGTAGTTTCCTTCTATTCCTAGCTTGTTGAGTGTTTTTATCATGAAATTATGTTAAATTTTTGTCATATGCTTTTTCTACATCGAGATGATCATAAGGTTTTTGACCTACATGTATTGATCTATGTTGAACCACACTTACATTCCAGAAGTACATCCTGCTTGGTCATAATGTATCATCCTTTTAATGCATAATGCCTTTGAATTCATTTTTCTTGTTTTGTTGAGGACTTTTGTATCAATGTTTACCAGGGATGCTGGTCTATAGTTTTCTTTTCTCAAAGTGTCTTTGTCTAGCTTTGGTATTAAAGATTTATAGAATGAGCTTGAAAATGTTCCCTCTTCTGCAAATATTTGGACATTACAGAAAAGGATTGGTGTTAATTCTTCTTTAAATGTTTGGTAGAAAAAAATAAGTGTTTGCTAGAATTCTCCGGGGATGCCAGCTGATCCTGGGCTTTTCTTTGTTGGGAGATTTTTAATTACTGATTCAGTCTCCTTACTCATCATTGGTCTGTTCAGATTTTCTATTCAAGGTTTAGTCTTAGTAGGTTGTGTTTTTCTTAGAATTTATCCATTTCTTCTAGGTTTTCTGTTTGTTGATGTACAACTGTTCCTCGTATTCTTTTGTAATCATTTTTATTTCTGTGACATCAGTTGCAATGTCCCCTCTTTCACTTCTGGTTTTAGATATTCCCACTTCTGGTTTTAGATATTTGAGTGTTCTTCCTTAATTATTCTAGATAATGTTTATCAATTTTGTTGCTCTTTTCAAAAACCAATTCATAGTTGGTTTTTTCTTTTGTTTTTCTGTTCTCTCTTTTGCTTATCTTTGCTCTAATCTTTATCATTTCCTTCCTTATACTAGCTTTGGGTTTAGTTTATTCTTTTTCTAATTCCTTAAGAGTTTAAAGTTTTCAATTTGAGATCTTTCTTTTTTTTTTAAATCCATTCATCCAATCCATGTCTTTTAGATTGGGAAAATTAATTCTTTAACATTTAAAGTAATTACTAATGGGGAGGGATTTCCTCTTTCCATTTGTTTTTTTCTGTATTTCTTATAGCTTTCTTGTTCCTCCTTTTCTCTCTTTCTGCATTCTTTTGTGTTTTTTACTTTGTTTTTTGCTTTTTGGTGTTTTTATAGTGATATCTTTGAGTCCCTTCTCATTTCCTTTTACGTATATTCTATAGTATTTCCTTTGTGGTTACCACTGCAATTACATAAAACATTCTAAAGTTATAGCATTCAGGGACGCCTGGGTGGCTCAGTTGGTTAAGCAGCTCCCTTCGGCTCAGGTCATGATCCCAGTGTCCTGGGATCGAGTCCCGCATCAGGCTCCTTGCTTGGTAGGAAGTCTGCTTCTCCCTCTGCCTCTGCCTGCCACTCTGTCTGCCTGTGCTCGCTCACTCTCTCTCTCTCTCTCTGACAAATAAATAAATAAAATCTTAAAAAAAATAAATAAAGGTATAGCATTCTATTTTAAACTGATAGCAAACTTAACTTCAGTCGTATTCAAAAACTGCTCTTTTACAACACAACCCCCACTTTGTTACTGATGTCACAAATTGCTCCTTAAATATTTATACCCATTAACAGATTTATCTTTTTAAAAATGTTTTTGTCATTTATATTCTGTACACCAAAATTATTATAGTACAGATTATTATATTTGTGTATTCACTTTTACTAGAGAACCTTATATTTTCATATGGCTTTGTGTTGCTGCTTATTGTCCTTTCATTTCCATTAAAGGACTCCTTTTAGCATTTCTTGTAGAGCAACTGTAATAATAATGAACTCCCCTAGCTTTTGTTTATCTAGGGAAATCTTAATTTCACCTTCATTTTCACAGCACAGTTTTGCCATCATAATATTCTTGGTTGATGTGTTTTTCTTTCAGCATTTTGAACATATCATTCCACGGCCTGCAAAGTTTCACTCAGAAATCTGGAAACTCCTTTCCATGTGAATAATCACTTTTCTCTTGCTGCTTTCAAGATTCTCTCTTTGTCTTTGACTTTGGAAAATTGGCTTTTAATGTGTCTTTAGTATGATTCTCTTTGTTTTTTTTTTAAGATTTTATTTATTTATTTGACAGAGTTCACAAGTAGGCAGAGAGGCAGGCAGAGAGAGAGGAAGGGAAGCAGGCTCCCTGCTGAGCAGAGAGCCTGATGCGGGGCTTGATCCCAGGACCCTGGGATCGTGACCTGAGCCCAAGGCAGAGGCTTTAAACCGCTGAGCCACCCAGGTGCCCCGATTCTCTTTGGTTTTATTCCCAGTTGGAGTTCTTTGAGCTTCTTGAATCTACATGTCCATTTCTTTCCTGATACTTGGAAAGTTTTCTGCCATTATTTCTTCAAATGAGCTCTCTGCCCTTTCTCTTTCTTCCTTTTGGGATTTGCATGAGTATATTAGTCCATTTGATCCTGGCCCCTAAGTACCTTAATGTTTCTTTGTGCTTTTGGGGGACTGTTTTCATTCTTTTTTTCTTTTTTCTACTTTGACTTGACGATTTCAAATGACCAGTTTTCAAATTTGCTCATTCTTTCTTCTGCCTGTCAAATCTGCTGTTGAACCTCTTTAATGATTTGAGGGGTGATAGTTGGTTATTATATTTTTTAGTTACATTATTTGTTTTTTATAGTTTCTCTCTTTGTTGATGTTTCCATTTTTAAAAAATTTTTTTAAATTTATTTATCAGAGAGAGAGGGAGAGAGAGAGTGAGCGAGCACAGGCAGAGTGGCAGGCAGAGGCAGAGGGAGAAGCAGGCTCCCTGCTGAGCAAGGAGCCCGATGTGGAACTCGATCCCAGGACGCTGGGATCATGACCTGAGCCGAAGGCAGCCCCTTAACCAACTGAGCCACCCAGGTGTCCCTGATGTTTCCAATTTGCTCATGCATAGTTTTTTCCTGATTTTGTTTAGTTGTCTCTCTCTGTTCTCTTTTAGTTCATTGAGTGTATTTAGGACAATTATTATAAATTCTTTGTCAGGTAGCTCATAGATCTGCATTTCTTTAGGATTGGTTTCTGGAGTTATATTTTGATCCTTTGATTAGGCCATATTTCCTTGTTTCATTGTATGTCTTTTAATGTTTTGCTAGGCTTGGGGCATTTGAAAAAACAAAACAAAACAATGATCTGTTTGTCTTTGTGCACTGCCTTCATTCAGGGGAAGACCTTCCTTCACTTATCAGCCCTACTGGAGGTAGGCCTCTCAAACCTTTTCTGATCTCTTTCTCACCCCTGGCTTCTGATTGTGGAACTGCAGCACTAACATACTGCTCACCTCTTTTTTCAGTGGCTTCCAAAACTCTGGTGCCAGTCTCCATTGCTCTAAGTGAGGCAAGACAGAAACCAGTCCCTTGGGCAGCTCCTACATGAGCCAGAGTGTTGGATGTGTGGTCCCATATTTTGTTTACATCCCATGGGAGGATCTCTGGTATGGGAGATTTCTTCCCATTTGCTCCTTGAAATGCTACATAAGGGAAGGAGCATGTGTAGCCACACCGAACACTGCAAAATTTTCCACCCCTTTTACTGGAGTCTTTCTTGGCTTACAATGGTCAGGGTGCTATAGCTTCTCAGTTGAACTCTGGAGTTCTCACAGAGGTGTTCTAGTCCTTTCTTTTGTTAACTTGTCTCTATAGGGTTAGGAGGGCCTGTAGCGTCCTAGTTTGCCATCCAGATGATATTCTCTCTTGTCTTTTTTTAAGAGCAAGAAAAACCTCCTAAAGTCATGCAACAGACTTCTCCTAATACCTCATTGTCCAGATTTGCCTCACGAACCCACTTCCAGTCCATCTTAAAAAGGGAATATAATTACCATAGTTTGGCTTACGTTAATCAGAATTCATGCACTGGGCTTGGTGAGGGAACCAGCCTCACCTAAATCCTGTTGCCACTTGGGACCTGAACAAAGATTTCTGTTTGTAAAGGGGAGAAAAGTGGTTTAATAGCTCTTAGGAGGCAACCAGTATGTCCACCTTGAGTGTTGAATTCTTGTTTGTCTCTTTTAGAGCTGAAGAGATTCCTCTGAAAATTTTGGCCCACAATGGCTTAGTTGGAAGACTGATTGGAAAAGAAGGCAGAAATTTGAAGAAAATTGAACATGAGACGGGGACCAAGATAACAATCTCATCGTAAGCCACCCATTCAGTTTATTTGTGCCCAAATGGAGAACTTGAGCATTTTGATATGCCCAACTCCTCCATCTGCCTTTCCTTAAAATGGTAGTATAATCTTAATTAATCTAATTCTCTCCAACACCATCAAAACAAATGCATAAATCATTACCAGTCATACACTTTCTGCTGTGGATATGAGCTAAGTCACTTCTAAGATTTGAGATAAGATGGCACGTATTTGATACCACAGTGTGTGGTGAGGGAATCCTCCATCAAGACTTGTTTGTGATCCTTCTGGGATTTTATTTTTCCTTTTGAAAAAGGAAATCTCTCTCTTTTCCCGGTGGCCAGCTTGCAGGATTTGAGCATATACAACCCTGAAAGAACCATCACTGTGAAGGGCACAGTCGAGGCCTGTGCCAATGCAGAGGTAGAGATTATGAAGAAGCTCCGTGAGGCCTTTGAAAATGATATGCTGGCTGTTAATGTAAGTGCCGAATGCTTTCTTCTCTACTGACTTTCACGTGTGTTTGCAGGCAGGACACAAGCCTCTCAAAGGATAGTTGTCATTCAGGTAGTGAGTAAGTGCCTTAGAATAGATATGCAGAGTTATTCCTGCCTTCTTGGGGCAAGAGCATTGAAGCAAGCAGGAAACCAACTAGTGGACTGTGATAAATGCACTGGAAAAAAATAGTGTGAAACTATTAAAAGCATAACTCTGAAGATTATAAAGTGAAGAATTGCTTATGATCTAATGTTGATTAAGAAAAGAGCACATGGAAGCATATTTAACGGGTTACAGTTATGTAAACTAGTATGGAGCAAAATGACTGGAAGGCTGCATACAAAAATAACAGCTGGTGCTCTAGGAAAGGGGGATTTTTTTTTTCTACATCACAGACTTTCTGTATTATTGTCCTGTTACTTTTTAAATTTAAAAATACATATTTTAAAATTAAACGCTGATTTCCATCCCTTGCTAACTGATCTGCCCATCCAGATCACCCAGTAAATGTCATCCACCACCTTGGCTCTCACTGATGCTTCCAGCACACATCTGGGTTTGGGCATGTCCTTCCTGTTATTGCTAACTAACTCTCACTTTATAATGAGGAGACACCAGTCTGACATTCAGACGTCTTCAAAATATTTGTCTATCAACAAAACCCAGGCTCCACTAGAGGAGTAATTTTTTTTCATTTTTTATGATAATGATTTTCTAACATAAAAGAGGGAAAGATACTGCAATAAATCCTCATCTACCTATAATCCTACTTGAACAGTTATCAGCTCACAGCCTGTTTTGTTTCATCTGGACCTCTGTCTCCTTTCCCACCCTTCTTGAATGACTTTGAAGCAAATCCCAGACCTGATAATATTTCACAGAGGAGTAAATATTGACCAAGAGCTTTGTAGGCTAAACCCAGTGCTGTCAGTGTAGTTCTTTCTAAGGACCCTCCTCCTCAGGTCAGAGCACTGCTCCCACCTCACCCCAACCCCCCACCCCCAGTAGCAGCCCACATCACATGATAACTGTGAAACATGATGAGGAAAAGATTGCCCTGTCACCTCCTTGTTTGTTTGTATTTGTCCGTGGAAATAGCCTCAGATGATCTCATTTTCTTCTTTTGGTCTCTTGACATCATACGATAAACATCTCTTCTGCGAACACCAAGAAAAGCTACAGAAGGGTCTGTGTGCTCCCCATACCTCCACTTAAGCATACCACTTAGACTCACCCATGTCTGCACATGGTCATATGTTGATAGACGGATAACAAAACTACTGGATCTTACGGATCAGATGAGGTCAAGGTTAAAGATCTCAGCTTTCCTACTCCAAACATCCTAAGAGAAGGCAAGATAATGGGTGACCCCATTTACAGATAAGAAAACCAAAAATGTTAGCTTCTTAATGTTCAGGGAGACAAAGGTGGGAGCAGGGAGGACCCAGGCCAGGTGACAACATCCCTCTGCTTCAGAAGGGCTGTGCAGTTCAAACTCATTGCAGCCTAGGTGGGCATCCCTGTGTATAAATGGGAAATGAGCAAGATGAGAGGATGACAACACTGGCAGCCAAATGGTGAAAAATTTGAAGTTGTGAACCATCCTGAACCTGGAGAATGGAGTTTACATGTGCAGTATCCTATTGAAAGGTCTGATATTTCTCTGGATAGGTTGGAAAACCTATTAACCCAATATGTTTTAAACATATTAATTCCACAAGTATTTATTGAGTACTTACTATGTACCAGGCACTGAACACACAACACTGAGTGATACAGTCTCCATCCACAAGGAAATTACGTCTAAGAGGGAGAGGCAGCCACTCAGGCGGTGCAAATCCGTGTGACTGATCCTTCAAATATTATTTGAAGGAAACAGGAATGATGGTAGGGGCGCATAGAAGGATTTCTGGTCTGAGGGGACATCTGAGCTCAGGTGGAACCCACATGAAGGGCAGGACTTAGCCCCGTGAAGGGGAAGAGAAGCACATTCCTTACACAATGGATAATGTCTGCAGGGGCCCAGGGTTCGAGAGGAGCAGGCTGGGCAGGGGGAGGCTGAGGGGCGAGCAGGAAAGAGGGTGTGGGGGCCTGTCCCCCGAGGAGCCTGGCTGGCTGTGTGACGATGTGTAGACATTCTCGGAGAAGCTTTGAAGGAATGCCATGGCGATCTTGAGGTTTGGAGAGCCCACCCCAGCAGCAGGGTGGTCCTCGAGGCCAGGGCAGACCTCACCAGGAGGCACTGGTGCCAACCAGCCAAGAGATGGAGGTTGACCCAGGCAAGCTGGGCCTCTCTGCTCTCCTCCCCTCATCTTTTTCTCCATTTCTGTTCCCAGCAACAAGCCAATCTGATCCCGGGGTTGAACCTCAGCGCACTTGGCATCTTTTCAACAGGACTATCCGTGCTGCCTCCACCAGCAGGGCCCCGAGGAGCTCCCCCCGCTCCCCCTTATCACCCTTTCGCTGTAAGTAGCTCAGCATCCAGAGGTTTGCTCATGCTCTGGGCACCCCCAGGCAGCAGCATTACTCTGCTATGTTGAATCACAGCTAAAGCTTTAATTTGGAGGCCATAATCGCAAGTGATTGGAGGATAAATCCAGCATTTCTTAGGACTTCTTCCTAACGGGCAGAGAAATATTATTAAACCGTCCTCTAAATGCGTGCTCTTGAACATAGTAGATATCATATCTAGGGAAGAAACTACAGTGCTAGCAAATTCACTAACTAGAAGCCTCTTTATTATAAAAAAAGATTTGTTAGCTCAAATAAGAATCTTCATGGCTGTTGTTCATTTATTAATAGGGTACCTGGGTAACTCAAATATATATATTTCTCACCTGTTTCTACAACTCAAATGCATCATATTTTATTAATGGGAAGTTTTTAAAAGAAAATAATACACAGTGTTTGTTTCTGAACACGTAGCACAATGCCTGGCATTTAGTAGGTTCTCAATAAGTATTTACTGCTTGAGTCATAATTAATAAAAAGGGAAATGTGAATGTTAAGAGTTTTCTGTTACTTCCATTTCCATCTACAAGCATTATAGATCAATACATTGTCAAATTTGGGTTCAGGATTCTTGACAGCTTATCTTTTTTCACTCCTAATTCTTTTCTATACGTATTGCTTATTTTTTAAGCAAACTTTCTTTCCTCTAATCTTTATACTTTTTAATGGGAAGAATTAGGTTGATGAACACTACCTTAGCTAACATTCCTTTCTTTTCAGAGCTGGTCTCTGGTGTAGGCACTGCTAAGTGAGAATTCCTAGCAGCTCTTTGAGTTATCTGTAGAGAGACAGGGTAAAGCCACCAAGCTCTTCTGCCGGCAAAATACAGACATGACAGGCACCTGCATTTTTGGTCACAAGAATATACACATTCTGCAGTCTTGTTTATATACCAATCTTCTGAGTCATTTCTAAACCTTCATACCATTTCTTTGGAGTTATATCCATTTCTCATAAACTAAAGGATGGAGCCCACACATGGGGCCATGTGTGTGGCGGTGGGGGCCAGGTAAGAGGGAGCTGGGGTGTGCCAGGAGGGATTGTGGCAGCTGTCATAGTCATGTGGCTGCTCCAAGGAGCTAGACCAGCTTTGAGAGCTGTACATCCCCACATCTTTGCTGTGAGATTTGAGAATGACCAAGCTTGGTCCATTTCAGTGGTGTTGGGACACGTCTCATTTCTTAGGAGAACGTCTGCATCTACTGCTTACAGAAGATGACCTCAGAACTGAAGTTGAGATAAACATAAAAAGTGGGGGGAAAGTATAGTAAAATAGGCCACTTCTAATATTGGTAATCTGAGATCAGGGGGTCAGAAGCTCTTATTTTGAGATTTGGCTCAGGGGCCAGACTTGCCTACCACTTATTTTTGTAAATAAAATTTTATTGAGGGGTGCCTGGATGGCTCCCTAGTTTGGGCCTCCAACTCTTGGTTTGGCTCAGGTCATGATCTCAGGGTCATGAGATCAAGCCATGCGTTGGGCTCTTGCTCAGCAGGAAGTCTGCTTGAAGATTCTCTCCCTCTGTTCCTCCCCCTGCTCACAAACTCTCTCTCTCCTGCTCTCCCTACAAAATAATGCATATGTATTTTTTAAGATTTTTTTATTCAGGGGGAGAGAGAGAGTGCACATAAGCAATGGGGAGGGGCAGAGCAAGAGCAAGAAGCAGACTTCTCTATTGAGCAGGGACCCCAGACATGGAGCTCCATCCCAGGACCCCAAGATCATGGCCTGTGCTGAAGGCAGACACTTAACCAACCGAGGTGCCCATCAGTAAATCTTTAAAAAAAAAAAAAAAATTATTGGTGCACAGCCATGACCTTTGTTTATGTATTGTCTGTTTGCTTTTTTACTGTGACGGCAGAGTTGAAGAGATGCCCTAGGAAACCTGTGACCTGCAAAGTCTAAAATCAGTATTTGACCCCATACAGAAGCAGTTCACAGACCCCTGTACTGAAACAAGGGGAGAAACTCTCATGTGAGAGCAGAATATTTTCTCAACTTGAAAATAAGTTTTGCCTGTTAGAAAGCTTCCTTTCAGCTGAGATCTTTGCTACAATAGGAAGATAACCATTTTACTAAAATACATAGTTCTTGTTCTTCATCAAATAGATTTAACTTTTTTTTTAAGATTTTTGAAATTTATTTATTTGTCAGAGAGAGAGAGCACAGTGGAGCCTGTTGCAGGACTCGATCCCAGGACCCCTGAGCCAAAGGCAGACACAACCAGCTGAGCCACCCAGGCATCCCAGATTTTACTCATCTTTATAAAGCTAAAAGCCATATACTTCTGATCTCGATCCCATTGATTAAGACTGGGTTCTAATCCAGAGCACGTAGTCACCCCGACTCTCTGTGACAATATGGCTCCCTGGGGCAGCTGTGAAAGTGCTGGCCAGGGCCTGGAGGTGGCCGTCGCTACCTACCTGCTCAGGACCCAGGACAGGTCCCCAAAGCCACACTTGTGGAGTCTGAGAAGGACAGGGTAGGGTGGGAGTGTTGGGCATGCTTTAAATACTTAAATTATTCTCCTGTCACATAGGCTTTCAGATTTCCAGGAAACTCTAGGGTCCATCTTGGCTTTTATGTATATCACAGAACTAGTACTTTTGCTCTTGGCATCCAAAGGTCAGGAAGTCTCTGTACCTCCTCATAGCTGGCTTACACATGCCAAGGTTGGTCTCTGACCTCTGAAATTCTGAAAACGTGTGTATGTTTGAAAGCTTAATTTTTCTTATTTTCTGGTTAATAAAAGTAATACATGCATAGTATTTAAGAAGCAACTAATACAGAAATGTGCAAAGTGCATGTTTTTTCTCAATATAGAAATAACCAGTGTATGCATGTGTATGGGTGTATGTATATATAACTTATATATATACTACATATATTTATATATACTCAGATTTTTCATGCTGCTGTGGAAATCCTTATATATACATCTTGGCTCTTTTCTCCATTTATTTCTTTGGGATAAATTCTTTG
Organism: Mellivora capensis; assembly: GCA_004024625.1. Lineage (NCBI taxonomy): Eukaryota > Metazoa > Chordata > Mammalia > Carnivora > Mustelidae > Mellivora > Mellivora capensis. Next base: position 27,207 of record PISX010010355.1, read on the forward strand.
AAATAGAATTTCTGAGCCTAAGAATGATATATTTTATACATAATATATAGTTATAAAATATATAAATGTTGATGCCTAATACGTAAATTTTGATACATGGAGGATATACTACTTTTCCTTCCCACCAGTGTGTGACAGAGGGATTTTTCCTCCCATACTCTTATTACTCATGTAATGATTCCTTACAGTCTGATACTTTGAAATACACATTTCTGGGGCGCCTGGGTGGCTCAGTGGGTTAAGCCTCTGCCTTTGGCTCAGGTCATGATCTCAGGGTCCTGGAACTGAGCCCCGCATCAGGCTTTCTGCTGGGCAGGGAGCCTGCTTCCCCTTCTCTCTCTGCCTGCCTCTCTGTCTACTTGTGATCTCTCTCTCTGTCAAATAAATAAATAAAATCTTTAAAAAGAAATAAAATAAAATACACATTTCTTTTGTTATTATAAGACTCAACAGTTTTTATTGGCCATTTTCCCCCTCTGTCTTTCTGTATCCTTTGCCCATCAGCCTTTTGAGACGCAGTGCCGGTTCTGGAGCCAGACTGCCTGCATTTGCATCTCTGCACTACCACTTGCTATTTTTAACCTCGGGCAGGTGACTTAACCTCTTTGCATCTTGATGTCCCTGGCCTATAAGATGGGGGTAGTAATTATAAACATAGGGGTTGTTGTTAGGGTTATTAAATAAGTTAAAACCTGCATGTAATAATTTCTATGCAAATGTAGTTGCTATTGTCATCTCCTTTACTTTCCATCTTTTTGTTAATAATTTGTAATAGCTGATTACATATTAAGGATATTGTCTGTTCATCATGTTGTCCATATTTTCTACCAGCTTGTCATTTTTCTTTGCCTTACTCATGGTGTCTTGTGCCATAATAATTTAAAAATAGATATATTTTGAACAAATTGTTGTATGAAGTAAAATGTAAACATTTCCCTTGGCCTGCCTTATCTTACCCAAAGTTTAGCAAACAGCGACTCCCCAGAGGCATAGCACCTTTAAGTTTACACTTTTCAGAAATGTTTTCTCAGCATAGATAAAATCATATTATTCAAAACTATAAATGTGATCATGTCATACAGAATTACAAGGTTTTTTGTTTGTTTTTACTTATTATGGGCATTTTTTCATAGCTAGACTTAATTCTCTTTAACAGTCACATAATATTCCACTGTATGAATTTACTATAATTTTTCTAATGTGCACACTATTTTTAGATATTCCTGTTGTTCCACATTTTCTCTACTACACATAGTGTCAAAATGAATAGTCTTTATTAAGTCTTTGCACAAATGTGTGAGTATATCTGAAAGTAAGTTCTCTAAGACTGGATTTATTGTATTAAAGGCTGTATGCAGTTTAAATTCTCACAGATTTCCTTTCACCAGAATTCATGTAGAAATTTTAAGAAGTAAGGTAGTTAAATCAGTGATGTTTGTATGGATTCTGGCCTTTGATGACATGCTAAAGGAAAAATCTCCCATCCAAGACTATAAAAATATTCTCCCATGTTTTCTTATTGGTTTTTGAGGATTGTTATTTGTATCTGTATCTGTAATCCTTAGGAAATTTATCTTAATTTATGCTTTGACAAAAGGATCTAACTTTATTTTCTTTCCAAGTGAATAGCCACATTTCCCAAAAACATTGCTTGAGTGATGTACCGTTTTATCACTCAGTTTGAAATTCTAGCTTTGTCATACACTAAATTCCCACTTAGTCATCTTCCTGACTCTCTTCCATTCATCTCTTTGTCTACACTGTAATTACTCTAGTTTTATACTCTCTTTAACAGCATGATTATTTTTTTTCTCAAAGAATGAATTGGAAAGATGACCAACTTTTAATGTGCTTGGGAAAATTAAAGAATATATAGGAGTTTTCTACTTCTTGAAGACTTGATAAGACCTATCTGTGAAACATCTGGGCCTACCACCTTTTGTCTGTTTCATTTATAAACCTTTTGGTTCCTTATAAGTTTTTAACTTAGTTGTGTTGATTTTTATTTTCCCATAAAAGTATTCATTTCATCTGATTTTCATATGTGTTGGCATAACTTGTATGGAGTCGACTGTTGGCCTTTTAAATCCCCAAACTTGTGTATTACTCTCTTGTAATTCCTAGCATCGTATATTTGTGTTTTCTCACTTTTTTTTTTTTTTAAGTTTTGTTTTTTGTTTTTTTTTTAAGTGAACACTGCCCCCAACATGGGGCTTGAACTCATGACTTTAAGATCCAGAGCCTCGTGTTCTAGGGTCTGAGCCAGCCGGGGCCCCTCTCTGTTTTCTTAATCAAATTTGCTAGGGCTTTGTCTATTTTAAACTTCTAAGTAGTTAATGGTTTCTTTTTTGTTATCTTGCATTTGTTTCCTGTACTTTGTATTCAGACAGTGTCATCAGAACATTTCTGATTTTTGTGGCCCTTACCTTACTCACTCATGATCAGTTTTTGAATTCATGAGCATTTGGAAAGATGTACCTTCTCTGATGAGCTCAGAGTTGTGTTTATAGCTATGAAAACAAGCTTCTCATTGGCGGCTCATGCCCTCTATATAATTATTTTTATCCGTATGATTTAATACATGATGGGAGAAGTTTGCTGGTCTCCCACTGTGATGATGGTTTTGTCAAATTCTTTATTGTAACGAAGTTTGTTTAATGTGTTTTGGTCAGTTGACTCTAGAAACAATCTGGAATTTTATTCCAAATTATTAAACTTTCTTTCTTAGTGAATACACAGCCTCATCATCTGCAGTTTAGAATTAACTGTATAACGGATTGCTTCGCTCACTGTAGATGGTTTCTTGTGCTCCATATGCTCTCATTTTTTTAGTTAGTTGGACCTTTTTTGTTAGTTTGTTAGGAATACTTGTTTAAACAACCTTTTTCAGGAATAGTGCATAAGTAGCATAATTTCTAAACTTTCTAGATCTGAAAATGCCCCTTTTCCCCCCTCACACATGAATGAAAGTTCAACAGGCTGTCTAGAGATTATAGAGTCCTAGTACCTTTAGAACTCTAAAAACAGTACTTTCAGTATTTTGTTTTTCAGATTCATGTGTTAATCCAGCCTGATTCTCCTTATTTTGTCGATAGCTTTTTCTCCTTCTAAGGTTTTTGCCTTTTTTTTTTTTTTTAAGTATTTCTGCGTTCCCCATTAGAATTCAGAAATCTGAATCTCAGCCTTTTGATCTCAAGATTCAAATTTTTCTTTGGTTCAGGAAAATCTTTTGCTTCTGTACTTAATGGTAGTATTACTCTCCCTCCCTCCACTTCATTTTCTCCTTCTGGAATTCCCACTTTATGGCTCATACATCTTTATCTTCGTGTCTGGTTCTTTCTTTTTGTTTTGCATGGGTTAATCTTCCAGGGGGCACTGATGGGCTTTGCAGGAGAGTCTTTTCTGCTGTTATATACAGCCAGTGTTGAGTGTTTCCTTTCCAAGATCAGTGTAGGCCCCTCCTTGTTTTTTTCTCACAGCAGTTACTTACATGTGAATGAACTGTCATCTTGAATCTAATTAGGAAGTCAAATCAAAGGGCACCAGGGTGTCACAGTCTGCCTTCTGCTCAGGTCATGATCCCAGGGTCCTGGGATCAAGCCCACACTGAAGCCTGCTTCTCCTTCTCCTGCTCCCCCTGCCTGTGCTCCTGTGTATGTGCGCCCTCTCTGTCAAATAAGTAAAATCTTAAAAAAAAAAAAAAAAAAAAAAAAAAAAAAACAAACACTTTTTTTTTTTTTTTTTTCTAAAAAAAAAAAGCTCTTTCTCTTTCATGAATTAATTCACTGGGGTCATTTGTTTGCCTTGCTCAGCTTTGCTCCCCTTTTTCATGTTGCCGATTCTCTGTATATTGTCTAATGAATTTTAATTGTCTATTCATATATTTAAATAAATTCAACAGAGGGCATATTAGAATTCTTAGGGGAGTTTTCCCATAACATGTGCCATGGGCCCCCCTGAACCCATGAATTGGCAGTGTTCTAGGTGGGGGCAGCCTTGGGTATAGTGGTTGAGACCTTGGGCTGCAGCGTCAGACACAGATCTGTGCTCAGATCTTGGCTCTGCCTCTGGCTAGCTTAACAATTTCTAGTTTGCATCAGTTCCTGAGGTTGTCCCATGAGAACACAGAGGTGGGTAAGCAGCCATTGTGGGGAAGCCCTTTGAAAGCTGGGATAAAATGGTGAACCTTCAGAATCTTGGAGAGCTCTGCCCAAGTCCATGGCCCCCCTACCTCCCCCCGCCGTCCGCCAGGCCCACGGCCACGTTCCTGGTCCTCAGGAGAGCATCTACTGTCTTTGCAATGTGACATCATTCTGTCTTCACTAAAGCTGTTTCAGTATTTGAACATGATCTGTACGCCTGACCACTGCCCTGTCCACTACCCATTTCCTACCCCTCCCTCTTCCTGCCCCCCAATTTCTTCATGCTTCAGTGTGTTACTTAAATCTGGCATCATGATACTGGTCATACATGGCAGCTTGGAATGAAGGGTGCCACAGTTCTTCCAGGAAGAGCCGGTCCAACTATTTGTAGTTCCCTTTTAGTTTTTACAAATGCATTTGATATGTGCTCCTCTACTCACACCCCAGCACAGTCAGCAGCCAGTTTCCCTCAAACAGAGAGTGTAAGGTGAACCAGTGGGTAATAATGACCCCGCCCTCCCCTTGCTGCCTCTTTTGGCAGGGAGTTGGGGCAAACTTGGCACAGGTCACCTTTCCTATGACATCCCTTGCCCCCTCCCCAGTGTCATGATGCTTCTCAAATACTCAAAAGTAAAGTAGCTTCTCCTTTGTAAAATAAGTGGGAATTCTCAAACTGAGACAGTGAGGCCAGCTGGTGAGTTGGGGGTGGGGTTCCATACCCGCTGCCGCCTCCCTGGGCCCTTGGTTTACCCGATGGCTACAACCTTCTTTCCCAGGAAAGAGAACATGTATTCAAGTCATCAGCAGGTCATTTCTCTGATCATTGTGACAAAGCATGTTTTAAAAACCTTCTTACATTTGAGATTGTAGACTCCATTTAAGCTTGGGAGGATGGGAACCAGAGTGAGCTCTAAGCCATGAATTTCATTATAAACCGTGCTCACATAACACCCCTCATTCAGCCCGTACAGTAGCCAGTGACAGACTGTTCATTCCTGTGACCTCTGAATGCCAGGTAGCATCCTTCAGGGGCATCCGTTGTACCTAGGGTCTAATGCACCTTGGCATCAAGGCCTGCAAGGCCCTGCCTGATCTCCGATGGCCCACCTCCCTGTTGGTTGCAGCTGTACTCTCTTACTTGCTTTTACCATCCCATCCCATACTTTTGTTTTTCAAAAGGCCAACCCCTTTCCTAGCTCAGCACCTCTAAGAGCCCTGCTTAGACAGCTCCCTCCCCAGAGCCTTGCATCAGGTGGTGTGGTCTCCATGGGTCCCAGCTCAGAGATCCCCTCATGCAGGGGTCTCTCTAGACCCTCCCAAGGCTGCCCTCGCACGCCTCGTCTCCGCTGCTTCCCTTCTGCACACGGTCCTGTTTGTTCCCTTCTTTCACACTTGTCTGCCTCCCCCATAGAACGTCAGTGATGGCAGTGGCCTGTCTTAATGGCTATGTCCCCGGCACCTAGAATATTGCTTTGTAGGCGGTTGGGTGCTCAGATATCTTTCTCGTGGGTGAAAGAGTGATTGAAGGAACCCTCGCTACAATATTGGAAGATCTAATTTCTAGAAGATCTAGGTGATGCTGTTTTAGTCTCTTTGTGGATGAGGCTCAGAAGGGTTGGATAAATTATTCCAGCTTGTGTAGAGCTGGTGATTCAGACTCTGGTCTCATGACTATTCGGACTCCAAAAACCGACTTCTGTGCTCAAAGCCAGGAGCTCTGCTAGAAATGAGCTCCTGGCTGCTGAGTCTAGGGTTCTTTTCCCCCTAACAGTTTTCCTGCTATAATAACTCATGAATAAAAGGAGAGTGGGGAATTCGTCCTTCTTACCTTTTTACAGCTAATTCTCTCCCCTAACCCAAGGGGCAGATCTACATTTGATACAGTGTTTATGTTGGGAGTATTTGAACCCAGAATAGGAGCCACACTGTGGCTGGTCTACTCTCGGTCTCATGAATTTTGGGAAAAGGCAAATATCAGTCAAAAGGAATCATTGCTGCTCTGAGGCCTCCTGTAAGAGGAAGGGAAGCATCCTTTCCCCAAGTCGGTGCTTTCAGCAGAAAGCCACAGGATTTCTCCCCTCACCCTGCATGGCTCAGGACAGGCACCTGTGCAAAGGGTCTGGAGCAGACTGCTCTTCGAGGAAGAGGCAGGACCCAGAAAACCTTCTTCACCGGACTTGCTGTTCGATGTGGAGAGTGCCAGAAGAGGCTGGTCTCAGAGCACCCTCTTGTGGGTGTAAGGTGTCACTGCAGCCTCTTTCCAAGGCCCTCCAGCATAGCAAACCCTCCCTGAGCAGAGCTCTGTGGACACCTAGGGCACCCCCTCGGGGAAGCTTCCCTGGTGTCCACACCTGCTCTCCAACCCCCTCCCTGAGGCCAGAAGTCCACTCTCCAGGCTCAGAAAGGGGGTACTGTTTCATTTTGTCCCAGTGAGTGGTAAGGCAAAGTTGTGATTTGGAGCTAAGAGTGCAGCTGGAGATCTGGGAGACCAAGAATGCCATGAGATTTGTTCAGGGGCCCTCAGATGAAAGCTAGGCCCTGGACTCGAAGTCTCTTTCATGTCTGACTAGTGTCGGAAACCTAGGAGGTCATCCTGCAAGGCAGGCCCACAGGCATTGGCTTCGTGGTAACCTCCCTTCCTCTAACAGGCATGCCTGCGTTTATGTGGCCTTATTTATGTAAGGCACCGCTAACTGGACCATGCTAATTCCGTCAGCATCCTGCCCATACGGATATATGAAATCAGACCTCTTCCTGTCTTGTGGGGCTATTGTGAGGATTAAGAGTCTGTGAATAAAGTAGCCAGCATAATGCCTAGTACACAGTAGGTAGTCAGTAAGAAGCAGCTACTTTTTAAATCCTACTTTCCTAATAGCTCTATTGTTTTCTGTCCACATCTACCTTCCTATACCCCCCCCCACACACACACACTCATGGTACCTTTTATTCACTCATTTTCTTTCCCTCCTCTCCCAACCTCTTTCTCATTTCCTCCATTCTCAATCTCGTCATTCCTTCTGAAATTCTCTGAGGGAGCTCACGGACCCAGCTTCCCAGGAGCACATTTGATGGGAATGCATAACTCCAGATACTGTGCCGCAGTCTCTGTGCCTTGTAGTCCCCAGTCTGTGGCTTCCCAGAAAATAGCAGCCATGGGGCCTGCCTGTCTGAGGGAGAGCAGGTTAAAGGAGCATGTGTGCGCCCTCTCTCCTGCAGTGGTAAGTTCCTTGGGGCCTAACGCGTGGCACAGCTGAACCGTGATAAATTCAGCCCGGCATTCAGTGCTCCAGCAGGAAAAGTGCAGCAGAGATCTGAGCCAGGGGACAGGTGCAGACGTGACAGTGGGGCCAGGTGATGGTGTGAGGAGCCTATGCCATGTGTGGGAATCTCACCTCTCTGAGAGTGGGGAGAGTCCCAGTGGGCACGCGCTGACTGACCAACTGTTTCTTTCATGCTGCAGACCCACTCCGGATACTTCTCCAGCTTGTACCCCCCTCACCAGTTTGGCCCATTCCCGCATCACCACTCCGTAAGTGTCCCCTCGGGTCAGCCCTGTCTGAAATTCTTCCCTGTCCTGTGGCGGGCACCGCAGAGTCCTTGGCCGATTGATCAGCAGATGCTCTCAGTGTGAGTGCTGGGTCCCATGCTTCCCAGTCACCCTAGGAGTGACACATCGCAGGGCAGGAGCACACCAAACTGCCCCAGCATCCGGGCCCTCCAGGTTCCTCAAAGTGCTGGTGCTGTCCTGTCTGGCAGCCCTGCAGAGGCTCAGCAGCCATGGGTGGCAGGAGACTCTACGTGTCAATGATCAGGAGGCCAGGTCAGGAGGCGGTGTTGAGCTCAAGAACAGAGTTTCCAAACGTCTTTGAACAAAGTCTGACACGGGGAGTCATGTCTTTGGCAAGGACCCTTAGAGCAAGGACCCCTGGTGGCCTGGCCCATGGCTCTCTGGGCTGTCACCACGCGGCCTGGGCAGGATGGGTTTACTTATCTTCTTTTGAACACGATGCGCGCTCATGAAAATACCGCTGTGGCTCCCAGGTGCTGAGTAGTTTCCCATTCCTTCTAACAGAGGGCCTCAGGACCCCATGCTCAGACCAGCTATATTTAGTCACGGTCTTGATTTCCTGGATGAAGACACAGGAGCAGTACACATCCCATTTGTATGTGACAAAAAAAACCTGTGAGCAGACTGCTTCCTGTCAGCAGTGTCCGAGCTGCTCAAGAGGACTTTCCATTTTGACTGTCACTCAGGTGCACTGAGTCAGGTTAGGTTCATTCCATAGGCCTCACGCCCGCAGAGCCCTAGACCACAGAGAGCCCCGGGCACCATTTTGGCCACTTCCTTGGGCATTGGGGCCTTCACAGCAGATGGCGTATATGGTAGATGCTCAGTAGCTGCTGAGTGCCTGAAGGAGCCATCCCAGTGGGAATGACGTCTCGTCCTGTGTTGCCCTTCCAGTATCCAGAGCAGGAGACCGTGAATCTCTTCATCCCAACCCAGGCTGTAGGTGCCATCATCGGGAAGAAGGGGGCGCACATTAAACAGCTGGCCAGGTTCGCTGGGGCCTCCATCAAGGTAAAGCTGCTCTCGACGGCCACCCTCTTCCATCACCAGCCCCCACCCCATGTTCCTTGTTCCTTCTGAGGCTCCTGGCCAACGCTGATGCCAGGGACAGGGGCCCACGGGGTCTGGCAACTTTGCCTCCAGGATTAATCCCATTGGCTTTCCTCTTTACCTCTCCCATCCATTTCCTTCTTATTCAACTGATAACTGAATTAGAAAAAATATTAGCACCACCTAAGCCAACCCGGTCCTCTTTGGGCTAACACAGCCCTTTTCTCAAGAACGTAAAGCAAAGACAGGCTGAGGGCTTTCCCGAGCCAAGGGGCAGATGCCAGCAGAGTGTCACTCACACTTTGCCCTATCAGAGCTTTTGACACTTTAATTAGCCTCTGCTTCACAAATCCTTGACCCTGAAGAAAAGTTTGCGTGAAACACTCTTTGGAAAGCACTAATGCTGTAGATAACCAGAGCTGGGGACACAGCCGGATGGGCAGCCCTGGGACCGAACGCAGCAGCTCAGGACGGAAGGCCCCTTGATTTCTGGGAAGAGTCGCGAGTGCCGGCCTGGCGGTGGCAGTGCCATGCCCATATCCTGCCCCCTTGAGCGCCCTGTGAAGAAACGTCCCAAGAGCTGAAAGGGAAGGATTCTTCGACCCTGGTCCTGCTCCAAGCCCAGCTATCTCGGCTCTGACTCACAGGCAGAATGCTGAGCACGTCCCAAGCCTCATGAAACACTTTTGAAAACAGAGTTTCCGTTGTTACGTAAAGTAATTTGCTACCATGGGACAACCCGGAATTCCAAACGAGAAGTCTCATGACTTGGGAGAGAAAGAATGCTTGCACTTTCTTCTCAAGAAGAGCTGGAATGTCTCCCACGGCAAGTGTGCTGCAGAAAAGGCAAAACCAAAACGTTCTGAGTAAAGGACTGCCATGAGACCATCAGAGAGTTTCACGTAGGTAAAGCATTTCCCCTCTGTTACCTGCAAAGCACGGAGACCTGGTGGGAGCCCTGAGGTGCGGTGGCCCCCAGCGCCGCACCCAGTGATGGGTGGGGTGCTCCCAGCAGGCTTGTTGCTGGCGGGACCCCAGCCCGAGACGGACAGCTGTGGCGGGACAGGTACAGCAGGAAAGCCCACAGGGCTGGCTGTCCCTGGGACCCTTCCTGGTATCCAGTCCTGGGGCCTGAGAGGCCGTGGAGCCAGATCAAGACGATTTCAACCACGAGGGGCTTGAGGCATGACGTCACATCCCCCTGTCCCTCAAGAAGAGTGGGACTTCGGGAGGCTCCCGGGCTGGGCGGAGGCACACCAGTGGCAGGACCAGCTGTGAGCTCATCGGCAGTGCTGACCTCGAGGATACTGAGCACCTGCGAGGGCTGGCTGCGGCAGTAACTCCATTTACTGATGCCCGTAAGGAACTGGGCCCGGGGCCTTGCACCACCTGTTGAAGGCTGCAAAGGCAAAAAATCTGAGAGCCGACGTTTGACCGGGTGACCCAGTTCTAGTGCTTTTTCTACCGCAGCAGCCCGGGTGCTCCACCAGAATCATGCCCTGCAGGCCTCAGGGAAAGTAGGAGAGAGAGCAGCACTGCATCGGGCGTTGCCCCATGGCATGCCCAGCACCTTTCCCCATCCCGGCAAGGCTGAGTGACCGTGTGTCACATTGCTCATGGCCTCTGTGATGGGCGGAGACCACAGGGCAGAACCAGGGGGGCACAGTGGGCTCTGCAGTCATCCCTGCTGTGGCACCAGCAGGCTGCTTCCCCAGCGCCCCCTCCTCCTTGGACCCGGCCTCTCCCCATAGCAGAGACAGAGAGAAAACCATGCAAGCCAATTCTTTGTGGGAGAGATTTCCTACTTTTAAAAAATCAGTCTGGTTTTTGTTCAGCAGGACTCTGAACGCATTTTCTCTAAAGCAAAACAGAGCATATCACACCAAAGAGCAAACCACCACCCCTTCCTGCTCTGCCAGTCCTCCGTGGCTGCAGGGAGGTAGGGAGAGAGCTGTGCACTCCCTGTGGGAGCTATGTGCCGGCAGGGGGTGAGCAACCTAGAGAGGCTTTGACGCTGGGCTCCCGTCGCTCGCCTCCCCTGCAGAATGCCACACGGACCTCCTGAGCCTTGTGTCGGGCCCTGCTCACCCTGGGATCTGGGGAGGCACCTCACCTCTGGGTCCCCGTGTCCTCCTTCCCAGCGCCGTCACGGGAGTTTGCCAGCGAAATGTCATTGCAGAACCTCAGGAGCCCACGAGTAGCTCTGAGACTTCAGGTCTGGGCTGTGGAATCAGTGGAGAGATGGGCTGTTTGCTTCCGAATCAGACAGGCAGCCGGGAGTCCCTGGGAGGTGGACAGCGACGGCAGACTGGTTTTGGTCAGCAGGAAGTGTGAATTGGCCTGGCAACCCTTCCCGATTTGGGTGGGTAAGAGCCGGGACCCACCATGTCCATGCTCCCATCTCACTTGTTCCCTCTTTGAGATAAGGACCAGACTTAATACCAACTGTGGATCGAGAAGTAGAGGCAGGTGTTCCCGCCAGTGGTCTCGGGGGCCAGCCTGTGTGGGGCCTGCTGGCGGGCTCCATCCCCTGGGGACATGTGATCTTCACTTTTCCGCTGTGGCTGCTGCCCTTGTGCCACCGGAGCTAGCAGCTCGTCTTCCCACATGAAAGCAAGTCCTCCCGGGGAGTGCGGGGCTTGGAGACCTGGGCCTCGTGTTCGTCCTCGTGCCACAGAGTGTCAGTCACAGCCCTCTTTGAAGATGCTCTGATCCCAGAGCCAGACGCAGGGCAGAGCACACCTTGCACACGTCGTCCCTGAATCCCTGAGGCTCACGGATTCAGCGGATGCAGACTGGCCTTGGCCATGGCACAGGTGGAGGTGGAGGTCTTCCTGGGGGAGCCCACGTCAGAGGCACCACAGATCGTGGTGAATTACATCCACTGTGAACAACTCCTCCTCCAGGCTCCGGCTCAGGATGGGACGTCTCCTGAGCCACTGCTTCTTTGGCTTTAGGAACACTGTGACCCTGTAAATGAAGTTTCCTTTTTTTTTTTTTTTTTTTTTTTAACTTTGCTCTTGGTAAGCTTTCAACTGAGTCTGCGGCCCACCTGAGGCAGGTATACAGGACCACATGAGATGCATTTGTGTGCTGACCTCGCTCCTGGCTCATTTCTCAATGTCTGGTGTACTTTTCACTCATTTTACTTTACCTTTAGTTTTGCTACACTGTATTACTTTCCAAAGCTACCTTAGTGGTTTTTGGAACAAGGTAGGCTATGCAGAGAAGAGCCAGTAATGCAGATCTAACAAAAAGTGCTTGCCTGGCCTGTCACTTAAGATGTGTTACGAGAGGACTCCAACCCACAAACGGTGAGAGCCAGTGGAGGAATTGAGCTTGCCGGGGTTCTCCTCCAGATTTCACAGATGAGGAAACAGAGTCCAGGGAGGGGAGGGATTTGCAGAGCAGACACTGGGACCAGGGTGTCCTCACCCCTGCTCTGGAGCTGTCACACTCAGTTCCCGTGCCATGTATGAGCTGGCCCTAGCCCTCCCACTGCCCACCCCACCCCACCCCACCCCCATGCTTCCCAGAGTGGAAGCAGCAGGTGCAAAGGCAGAAGCCCTGTAGTCCCTTGCTAGTGTGCATACCACACACGCAGACGAGAGAGGGGCCTGGGGAGCACAGCCCGGCAGCAGCATTTTCCTCTTGCTTGTAAACTGCAGATTGCCCCGGCAGAAGGCCCAGACGTCAGCGAAAGGATGGTCATCATCACCGGCCCACCTGAAGCCCAGTTCAAGGTCAGTGCCAAGGGTCCCCTCAGCCTGCAGTAGCCGAGGGCCTTAAGCAGGCAGCAGCCACCTCAGAGGCATGTGTAAGACTGTCTTTGGGAGGCCTTGCCTCCACTGGCCTTCCTGCTGCTGCTTGCTCCTCTCAGACTTATCCTGTCTTGCCTACCCCTGGCTGTCTCCTCTGCTTGGAGCCCTCCTTCCCTGTTCTTCTATGGAAAAGTAGATTGTGGGGTCCCAGTTCAGATGGCACGGGATGTCAGACTCACTGAGTCACTTACACCCTCCCGGCCCTGGGGGCAAAAGCCGTGAGTGTAAGGGGACGCAGAAGTTTGTTGGGAGTTGTTTGGTGGGGGGTGCATTTTGGTTTTGCCCTTTTTTCTCCCCTAGGAAATTTATAAATTGAGTTTTCTGAAAGTCAGAAGCATATTTATGAAAATATACTTCTTATCATTAAAAATACTTAGATCTGAGAACAAACATTAACACATCCGGAAACATTTTAGAACAGTAACCCCTCGACTCCTGAGCGGATAAACAAAACTTGGTATATCCACTTACTAGGACGTTAGCCATAAAAAGCAAAATTCTGATGTGTGCCGCAGTATGGGTGAGCCTAGAAGACACCGCGTGCGGCGGAAGAAGACGGAAGCACGAGGCCACATGTTATAGAAGTCCCCTCATCTGAAATGTCAGGAAAGGCCCATCCACAGGGACAGACAGTAGGGCGGTGGCTGCCTGCTGGCGTGGGCGTGTCCTGGGTAGTGGGGACGGTTGCCTGATATAGTGGATACACCGGAACTCCTGGAGTAGACACTTTAGGTGATGAATTTCAGGTTATATAAGCTGGATCTCAGTTTTTCAGTTTAAAAAAAAAAAACATACACATGCTCCTAGCTGCACTGGCTCTGGAGCTAAGACATCGGCCATCAGCTGCGTCCCCAGCCGCCTCACCTCCAGCCTTCAGTGACTTGAAGTCTAGACTTACTGTGTGGGGGGAGGGAGTAAGGAATGTCACACACCGGGCTGTGGGCACTAGGGTAACAATGGAGCTGAGACTGGGTCGCCTCCACCCCCACCACCCACCCAGCGCTTCCTAGCAGGGGCAGTCATGTGCGGCCCTGCAGTGTGGCCAGAGCGGCACCCTGCTGGGTCTCTGGAGGAGTGACACAGGCTCACAGCTGCCCCGGGTCCGGCCCTACGGTGTTTGGGGCTGGGGTGCACCAGGCCCGGGCTGGCCTGGCCAGTTCTGGCAGCCAAGGGTCACCCATCCCTCCTTGCTCTCTCAGGCCCAGGGGCGGATCTTTGGGAAACTGAAAGAAGAAAACTTCTTTAACCCCAAAGAAGAGGTGAAGCTGGAAGCCCACATCAGAGTGCCCTCTTCTACAGCTGGCCGGGTGATTGGCAAGGGCGGCAAAACTGTAAGTGTGCTGCAAGCTGGCTTCGTCTCCTGGTTCATTCCCTGCCCAGCCTCACCTGACTTCCCTCGGACCTCTGTCGGCTCTTCAGGGACATTACTCTGGGGCTGAGGGCCCCAAGTCCTGGGAGCTGAGCCAGGCCACCAAAACCACCAGGGTTCTGTACGCAGTAATCTAGCATCTCAGCCACATGGCTGGAAAATGAAGATCCCGACTCCCTAGAGACCAGGAGGCTACCTCCTGCCCCCTTTAAACCCACATATAGCAGCAGGAAAGTACTAGGGAACAGAATCCATTCAGAGGATACCCACTTGGCTGACGGTTGTCTTCTCTGAAGTCACGCTCAGAGGCAGGCAGGTTTGGTTGTCCTACACTCTCCTCTGACATTTCAAACTCTCCCACTGGCAGATTCTGTGTCCTGGCTATTTCCCCAACCTGCCCATCTGTGTCTGGGGAGCTAGTTTAGCCATCAGGTGGTGGGTGAGGAGGAAATACTTTAAAAAAATAAAAAAATAAAAAAAGGTTTTCAACCTGAAGGTGGCAGTAGCACAAAGAATTTGTAAAAGTGCCAGAGAATGATCTGTGAAGCTTGTAGGAATGAGCATAGAGTCCATCAGACGCAGGTGTGTTCTAGAACATGACTTACCTACATGGCAGGGTTCTAACCCCCAAGAAGTTCTCGTAGAGCCTTTGCACACTACCAGAGTGGCCTGTTGAGTGGCAGGAATCTGGGGCATCTCTGGAGTCCTGCGTGTGTGTGCATGCAGGTGCCTGCTGTTTTCTTTACACGGAAACTCTTGCTAAGCACTCAAAGCCAAGCTCTGGGTATAATGAGTCACCTTTATACAAAAGTATAAAGCCGAAAGGCTTACAGATCGCCCCCACATCCAGGAACGTGATCAGCATCTGAAGGCACACACACGGGCTCTAGACAAGATAGACTGCGGTAGGCAGGAGAGCTAATGGCCCACGGGGGATTCACATCCTGAGCCCTTGGATCCCATGTATGGTCATTTGGGAACCAGTCAGTGAATTTTGTGCACCCCACCCCCCGGCTGTCCGCTGTCCAGGGAGCACTTGGTGCCCCCACCTGTGTGTTCGGCACCCTGGGGGCCGGGGCCCAGGCTGAGCCCCCATGTAGTGTAGGCTTGTTGAGGCTGGAGAGGAGCACCGGAGAGCAGGAAGTGGGCCACAGGTGATGGGGGAGCAGCACCAGCTGGAGGCTTCCCGGAGGGGCAACTAGAGCACCAGGGAGATAAGGTAATGATCCAAAGGTAGAAGGAGCGGAAGGAAGAGCAGAGGCAGGGATGAATATGAAGAGCCAGGCTCAGAGCAATGCCTGATTAGAAATTTTATTCTGGTGAGTCTGAGAGACTGAGAAGGGGGATACTGGCTGACAACTGACACCCAGGAGAGCATGTCCAGGAGGAGTGTTCCTTCCTGGATGATGGGGGAGCCTGGGTCCCTAGGAGCATGCGCAGGAGCCTGCATTGAAGGGAATTCCAGAGTAAGAATTCAGCCCCAGAAGGAGCTCCAGTTGGGGGCTGGACCCTCCCTCGGCCACCCAGGGAGTCTCCAGGGCTCAAACAAACATGGCCCTGTGTGACCAGGGGCTGGGAAGCCCCAGACACGTCCTAGGCTGAAGGAAAGGAGAGGGGCCTCCAGCCAACCTTCCCTCCAGCACTCTCCTCTCCTATTTCCTCCTGAACCCACTCTCTCCCTTCCCAGGTAAATGAACTGCAGAACTTAACCAGTGCAGAAGTCATCGTGCCTCGTGACCAAACGCCAGATGAAAATGAGGAAGTGATCGTCAGAATTATCGGGCATTTCTTTGCTAGCCAGGTACCTGTGCCGTGAGGGTCTGGTTCTCCTGCCAGCTACTTTTCAGTTCTCTAAGCTGTTGGCCTGTCTGGTGGCCACAGGCCCTGCACACACCCCACACCCTACTCCCCGAACCCCACACACAGATGGAACCTTCCCCTGGCTCTTCAGGGACTACCTACAGGGCAAGGGAAGTTGCTCCACAACCTCTCCTCACGGCTCTCCCCAGGCATGCTGGAGGAGCTCAAGGAAGAGCCTAGCACTTTGAAGTCAAGCCGAGCACATCTCCAGCCCCCTGAAATACTAGAGCATAAGAGACCCCCTTCCTTTGATGCCTACGGAGGCCTCAGTCACAGCCTTCCCCTGCTGGGAACCACATACCAGGCAAGGACCCACCCTCGGGGTTCCCCAGTCAGACTCGGAACCCACGTGGGTGCCAGAATCTCACTGGGTTGAACAAGGGTTGAACGTGCTCGTTGCAGGAGCCCTCCGTTCCTCTGCCGTCCTTCTCCACCTCACCGTCACATTTCCCATCAGGGCCCAGGACCTCCTGTCTTCCATTCAGAAGGACCAGTGACTCCACATCACGTGGCCTGGTTCTTCTCTATGCTCTTTGTGTGTTGGGCTTGGGGATGGAGCAGTCCCAGTCCTTGCCCCAAACAAGTGAGGGTGGGCTAAGCTTACTGGCAGCTTTGTCTGCAGCTTGGTCTGAGTGGAGCCTGCTCTCCCAGAGCTGAGCCTGTGCCCAGAAGCCCCGCCCCTTCCCCCATCAGAGTCCCAGCTTGGCCCACTCTGCAGCTCCTGCTCCTAGCTCCTCTAGTGCCCTGCCTTCCTAGAGGGGTACAATTCTGCCATCCCTGAGCCCTCCTGGCCGTGGAGCACCGGTGCGGGGGGTAGGGGTAGCAGGCTTGGGCTCATGTGTTTTCTCTAGTTGTACAGCATAGAGTCTGGGCCAGTTTCTCACTTCCTCCCCATCCCATTTCCTGTCCGTCTTTCCCGCCATCAAACTCATGTTCTTCCCAGGGGCTCCAGAAAGGCGGGTGGGGCAGCCCTGAAAGCCACAGTGTGTGCAATGGGCAGGGGATGCCATCTGACCTCTACAAGGCCCCCTCGGCACTGGTTCCCTGCCTCTGTTTCCTGGCCTTTCCGTCCACCAAGTACTTGGAAGTTTCTGGCACCCCACCTCCTCATTCTGCACCTAGTGGCCTTGGGGAAGGGAGGGGGGAACCCTCCACTTCACTTGAGGCAGAAAAGCCCCCCCCAACCCCCCCAGAGTGAGGGCCTCAGCAGGTCGATGACACTCTCCTGAGCTTCCCACTTGCTTTCCCCACGTCCCAGCCCCAGCCTCCCACCCCCACTGCTTGTCCTCAGAACCGGGTTCCTTTTTCTCCCCTGTCCCCTCCTCTCCCCTGCTGCAGACCGCACAGCGCAAGATCAGGGAAATTGTACAACAGGTGAAGCAGCAGGAGCAGAAATATCCTCAGGGAGTCGCCTCACAGCGCAGCAAGTGAGGCCCCCACAGGCACCAGCAAAACAACGGATGAATGTAGCCCTTCCAACACCTGACAGAATGAGACCAAACACAGCCAGCCAGCTCGGGAGCAAACCAAAGACCATCCTGAGGAATGAGAAGTCTGCGGAGGCGCCCTGAGAATCCCAGGGGCCAGGAGGGAGGAGGGAGGTCAGCCCCGGGCCCCGCCTGGCCTCCTGCCTCCCCCCCGGGCCTCTGCAGGCTTCCCAGCCAGCCACTACACCATCCACTCGGATCTCTCCTTAACTCCCACCGCGCTATCCCTTTTAGTTGAACTAACATAGGTGAACATATTCAAAGCAAAGCAAAATTCACACCCTTTTCTTTTTGTGGAAATTGTCTCTGTACATGTGTGTACATATTAGAAGGGGAAAGATGTTAAGATATGTGGCCTGTGGGTTGCACAGGGGGCCTGCAGCGTTAATATATTTTAGAAATAATATATCAAATAACTCAACTAACTCCAAGTTTTAATCAATTATTAATTTTTTTTCTTTTTAAAGAGAAAGCAGGCTTTTCTAGACTTTAAAGAATAAAGTCATTCTTTGGGAGGTCTAATGGTTTAGTGAAGGAGC
Source organism: Mellivora capensis (assembly GCA_004024625.1). Taxonomy (NCBI): domain Eukaryota; kingdom Metazoa; phylum Chordata; class Mammalia; order Carnivora; family Mustelidae; genus Mellivora; species Mellivora capensis. The sequence continues at coordinate 45,043 of PISX010010355.1, forward strand.
TTCGAGACCACCCAGACAAAATCCACCCGCGGGAAATCTCGAAAGGACACTCACAGCAGTTCTGGATCACCTGTGTATGTCAACAGAAGGGATACCGTCTCTCTGAAGAGGAAACTCTGTCTCTCTTCATCCCTGTCTAGCTCACACACCCATTTCTCTTTGCTTCACAGGTTTTAAACTGGTTTTTTGCATACTGCTATATAATTCTGTCTCTCTCTGTTTATCTCTCCCCTACCTTCTCTCCCTCCCCTCCTTCTCCATCCCCATTCTTTTTCATTCCCTCACCCCTCTGTCTCAATTCCCAGTATCTGCGCACCCCCCCAGGCAAAGCAGTGCTCTGAGTATCACATCACACAAAAGGAACAAAAGCGAAACACACAAACCAGCCTCAACTTACACTTGGTTACTCAAAAGAACAAGAGTCAATGGTACTTGTCCTAGCATTTTGGAAGAAGAAAACAGGAACCCATCAAACCAACCAACCAAACAAAGAAAAATTCCACAAAGAAAGAATGTATTTTGTCTTTTTACATTTTGGTGTATAAGCCATCCATATTCAGCGAAATGATTTCTTTCTTTAAAAAAAAAAAAAATGTGGAGGAAAATAGCAATTTACACAAGGTCGTTGGCCCAGGGCGTTAAATTTACAGATTTTTTTAAACGAGAAAAACACACAAAAAAAGCTACCTCAGGTGTTTTTTACCTCAGCACCTTGCTCTTGTGTTTCCCTTAGAGATTTTGTAAAACTGATAGTTGGAGCATTTTTTTATTTTTTTAATAAAAATGAGTTGGAAAAAAATAAGATATCAGCTGCCAGCCTGGAGAAGGTGACAGTCCAAGTGTGCAACAGCTGTTCTGAATTGTCTTCCGCTAGCCAAGAACCTGTATGGCCTGCTTTTGGACAAACCTTGAAAATGTTTATTTAAAAAAAAAAAAAGATGACAAAGAAAAACAGAGAGAGAAAATATTGGAGATGTCCTGAATTTCAATAGGGTACGCGCCATTAGGGCTTTTTGCGCTAAAGGATGAACATGTACTGGTTTATGTGAACAAGCCATTTACCACCAGACTGCAATGCCAGTTTCCTCTACTGCAAACAGTGTTCTGTGACAAAAACAAAAACAAACAAAAAAATTGAAATATATCCAGCTAACAAGATCCTGGTGTCGTGGTCTCTTATTTTACTAAGCATTGCCCATGCCGGTCAGGAGAGGTCCAGCTCTGGGGGACTGAGGGAAAATGTGCAGCACGTAGAGCCAGGAGGAGGTGGGCTTCCGCAGGAAGCTTTCGGGGAGAAGCTAAACTAGGTGAGTGGTGCTCCAAGTGCGGTCCCCACCTGGCAGCACCCATATCACCGGGGAACGTGTTGGAAATGCACAGTCTTGGGGCCCACCTTGAATCAGAGACCCTGAGGGGCCCCGCATTCGGCTGCAGCAAGCCCTCTGGGTGATTCCTGGAGTGGTGGTTTGACAGCCACGAACTGGAGGGATGAACGGACTGCACATCAAGGTAGGTAAGACTAGCCCCTCTCTTGAGGGAACGCCGAGCCTGGCCTGGCGAGAGTTGATCTTTATGTGGGGGAGGAGGAGCGGATAATACGCCTGACAGTTCAAGGGAAGAGGGGCTCACACACCCCTCCTCCGCCGAAGCCCCATCGTAAGTGTTCCAGGAGGTCGGAGGAGGGCAGGGCCGGCTTTGGACTGGAGGTGGGTACAGGGTGCCGTACTGGACGCTCCCGTGCATGTGTCGGATGGGTTGGAATAAAGTCAGACAGGAATGGGCCCGTTGCATGTCAGAGCCTGCGTTCATAGGCCTGTGGGGCCTACCAGAGACGGATGCTCCAAGTCCAGGCAGTCTTTGGAATAGAGAGGTGACACTAGACTGCCAGAAGTGGCCAGCCAGGCCTTTTGCGGTGACTGCTCATAGCACAGAAAGGACAGACAGATGGGGGGCTGATGAGGTTGCAGAGGAGCCTCACGCCCCTTCTAACAAGCTTGGAGGGCTCCTCAGTCACTTAAAGTGTGTTCCTCACCCGTGTCCATCCCCATTCCTGATTTTCTCCTTATTCTGATTTCTGAGATGCTCTTTGTAAATCTAATGTTTCTGCATGTGGCCGCCAGCTGTCCTCTCCCTGCTGTGCCTGGCATGACTACAGGCAGGGACAGACTCCATTCCTGTGGCCCTTACAAGTCCTGGACCCTCTGGCTCCGCCCTCCCTCCTGTTCCTTTTAGGACTCGAACCCGCTGCCCTCTCAGGGACAAACAAACCACAGGCTGCTGTCGGAGAGAAGCCACAGGATTCCTGGCAACCAGGGTTACGTCTGAGAGCTGTGCCCTGGCCAGAGGTATCCCTGTCAGATGAACAGAGAAACAGCACACCGTTAAAGGCAGAGCTTTAAATATAGGCCCAAGGGCTGGGGAACCAGTCTGTCAGGATGGAGCGATCCCTGTGAGTCCGAGAAGACAGCACCCTCCAAAAATGCGCTCTTAGCTCTGCTGCCCCCATTTCATTCCTTGGCCTTTGTTCTAGTTGGCAGAATCCGAGGTTTCCTTCCAGGTCCTAAACTGCCCTGTTGCCAAGTTGTTGTCTCTGAACATGGGAGAGAAAGGGAAGGAAGTGCTAAGATTAACCCTGGCCTGCCCTGGTACTGAGCGCCCAGAAGTTGTCCTAGGGTTGCAGAAATGAAGGGGAGGCCACACGGAGAGGCAGAAGACAGGAAGGAGACCGTTGGCTGCTTCCTAAGCAAAGATGTTCACCCCCATTTTCTGAGAACCCAAGTGCTGGACGAAATCCTGCCTTACCTAACTGTAAGCCAGAACAGCCTCATGCCCGCGCTGGACTCGGAGGGAGCGCTCACCGCATCTGCCTGAGCTCAGACCACTCCCACTTTGTATCCGGTCCTTCTGTGAATCCCCAACTTCCTGTCTTGAGAGGACATCCTGACATCCCAGAAAGTCCTACTTACGTGATTTTATGCAAATAAAGGACAGTTGTTAAACGGGGCCTTAGGTCAACAAGAAAGGTTTTGTTCGTGAGCCTGCACTCAAAAAGCCTCTCCCTGTTCCCTTGGACAGAGCCCCTTGAAAACCCATGACCCCTAGTGCTTTTGAAGGTACTGCTCTCCCTAGACTTGGTGAGTAGCCCCAAACATCCTTTCTGTCCTGGTAAATTTTCCCTCTGATTAGACTTCTAGATGTTATTTTTCCATCCAACATGGAGCTCTAGAAAAGGACGAGGTTGCTTTGGCCTGCTACCACACATGTCTAACAACACTGCTAGCAAATTCCCTGGGTGTTTTACAGTAAACTGTTGCTGCTGCCTTTTATTTCCTTGCTACATTCCCCTTAAGAAGCTGATGAATGAAAATTTAAGACTTCTCCCATATGCACTACCCCAGGGCAGGCCTGAAGGCAGGGACAGACTGCGACTCTATCTGGTACCATAGCTCCCCTTTCTTGACTGGAGTCTCACGTCCTCATCAGGAACATAAAAGCAAGCCCGGGCCCAGAAATGTTCTCCCTGCTCGTTTGTACGGGAGCAGTATAACCTTGGAGACCAGCCTCTCGGAGACCTGCCTCCTTATTTGTAAAATAAACATTTAAATACAGCAAAGTCCCTCCAAGTCAAAAATAGCTGCCAGTTAGCAGCCTCAGTGTTCCTTCTTATGGTTTCTCATTCAGTAACAAAAAGATGAAAACTTGAGAGCACCAAAAACAGACAAAACAATTAAACACCCAAAAGGCAAAGGAGACTGACATTAAGTGATACAGAACTGGAAAGGGAAAACTTCAGCGCCTGGCCTGGTCTAGTTTCACAGAAGCCCTTTTTTGAAAGATAGAAATACACATACTTGCCATCTCCGGGGTCACCCACCACTTCCGCCGTCCCCCTGGAGGGAAGGCCGATGGGGGGTGGGGAGAGCAGTCATGGAGCTACCACAGCCATCTTTAATGCAACCCTGAAGCCAAATGTTAAGGAAAGCTCCCAACACCATCGAGGACAAGGCCACATCAGACTGCTTGGACTCACACTGGTACCTGAGAAAGAAAGCTATCCTTTTAAAGAAACTGTTATTTTATGTCCTTTGTTATAGCAACAAAGCAGTATCTTAATGCGACCAAACAGAGAGATTCAGACCCAGATGGATTCTGGCATACTTTTGGATAGAAATGAAGTTCTAATAGGATACAGAACAAAAATATTATTTACAAAACAAAATAACAAGCAAAAGTCAAGCTAGTTTCACCTATCTCTGCTCCACTACAAGTCTGCCAGAAAGCAAGTTGTAAGAGAAAGGGCCATGACTTGAGAATTTTAATACCAGTCATTTTTCAGGTGTGAAAAGTTCAGAAAGATTCTATTTGCAGGGATTCAGACAAGAGAATTACTGTGTCTTTGAAAATAAGTATGTGAAAATGTTTCCAACTAAGACCTAAAGCCAAATGAAACTCATGTTTAAAAAAATAATAAGCATTGAAACCAAATTAGAAAGTTCAAATTGTTGTAAATCTATAATTACAACTAAATTTAAAACTGAATTTAAATATCAAAATTACCCTAGAAGAGGAAGCAAAACATGGTAATGATAAAATCCCAAAACACATATTAACAAAGACCAAAAATGTGTGAAGTGTATACGGGACAAGTAGGGGGAAAACCAAAAAAGTGTCATAATTGGGACAAAACTGATCACTGTGCCAGAGTGCTAGCTGCAGAACAAAAATCCACAGTCCCCTCTTCCCAAGTGCCAGATCCTTGTCTGCTGGTCTCCCTTCTCTTGCGCAACCGTGTGGACAGGTGACTGAGCACGAGGTCGGAGCCACGCCTACCCCTGCCCATTGAAAACTGCCTACACTACGTCCGGCAGGGGCTCCGTGCTAGCCAGACCTTAAGGATTGCCATGAGGGGGATGACACCCTTTTCTGCAAAAAGTGTAAATATTTTAGGCTTTGCAGGTAAGACTGTGAGGTGACACAATGATGCTCTCTCCAAGGAGGGACATTTGGCAAATTATATGTGCTACATATTTGACCCAGTAATTCCACTTCTAGGAATCTATACCAAAGATATGTTCGCAAACACGAAGCGACACAGAAGGCACATGCACTGAAGCGTTACTTGTAACAGAAAAAGACTGACAGCCTAAACGTCCACCGTGAGGGGACTGGTAGTGAAGCACAGTCCCCTGAAACACTGGATTATTATGAAGCTGTAAAAAGAATGGACGAATGAGAAGTAACTTACTTATCTAGAATAAATTGAGGTTTTTATTTATTTGTGTGAGAGAGAGGGGGCACAAACAGGAAGGGGCAGAGAGGGACTGGCAGACACCCCCCAATGAGTGGGGAGCCCAACATGGGGCTCGATCCCAGGACCCCGAGATCATGACCTGAGCTAAAGTCAAAGTTAATCGACTGAGCCACCCAGGTGCCCCTAGAATAAACAGTTTTTTTAAACAATCCGACACAAGCGTTTCTAACATGGTATCTATACTAATGTAAAAAAGGAATGAAATATGAGTACTTATACACCTAGTTACATTTTCAAAAAAGGGAAGATTAAAAGCTATTCAGTTACCTAGACAGGAAAAGAACACAGTGAGGCAAGGAAAGTGTTAATGTATCTTGGTGCATCGTTTTGCTCTTGGACCAATGTTTATGTTTTATACAATTAGAGAAGTAAAAAGCAAATCCCTAAACACTAAGAACAAATGATTCTAACTGTGTATCAAGTTGATACACACATCAAGCATAATTACTGGGGGAAAAAATTAAGTGATTTTAAGAGTATTTTCACATGAATCTCCAGCGGGATATGGTCTAAAAATAAAAAGAATTGCAAAGAAATCTTAAAATGTATTTAGTGGCCTTGTTAGTTGTTATGCTGGTTATGCTGGATATGTTGAAATTACTGTAAGTACACTATGGGGTAAAACAAATAATTATGTGGATGTTGTTAGCAACCAAGGTTTTCAAGATTACAATGTAAAATCAAGAAAATCCTTAGACTCAGGGGGCCTGGGTGGCTCAGTCAATCGATTAACTTTGACTTCAGCTCAGGTCATGATCTCAGGGTTCTGGGATCAAGCCCCACGTCTGCCTCCCTGCTCAGAGAGAAGCCTGCGTCTCTGGAGGCTCCCCCTACTTGTGCTTGCTTTCTGTCAAATAAATAAAGTCTGAAAGAATAGCAAGAGCAAGGAAGAAAGAAAGAAAAGAAAGAAAATCCTTAGGCTCCCACCTTGGAATTGGAAATCGTCCCTTGGAAGAAAAAGTATTTTCTAGTCTGCCAATTGTAAAGGCCTAGAAGCACCCATAACCCAGTGGTAATCAGCATTAACACTGCTCAAATTCTGGCTCTACTAGAGCTTCTCACTAAAAGAAATCCTTCAATAAATGGCCGTTTCAGGTATGGAGCAGGAGATGTGTAAGATGAGCCTTTAGCATACCAGTTAAGCAAGAAAGCTATCACCCTCAGACTTGTGGGATTCTGTCAAAAGAACGCAGAAGCCCCAAATAGGGCATTTGACATCCAACAGAGTACTAATGAGTCAAAACATATATTCTTTCCTGTATGAAGTGCATTTCAGGGTAACCAAATAGTTTCTTGGACAGAAGAATTCAAGAGTTCAGTGAACACAGAAGCAATGACAGAATTAGAAAAGTACCATTTGTACCTTTTAATGAAGTAATGGGCCATCAAATTTAAAACCAAGAAGAGAAAGACGGATCGGAAGCCTTACAGCCCAAACCACTGATCTTAGCGCCACTAAGCAGGACAACCAGATGCAATACAACAGGGACAGCATGAAGTGTCCTCACCTACTTCAACCTGAATCCAGTCCAGCCGCTAGATTACACTTAAAAGTTTCTATGAAATACCAGGGCTGGCGGAAATATCTAAGCACTACCAAGAAGCTCTAAGCCAAATCTGGAAGGCGGGACATTCCACAGGACAAGGCAATTTCTCTAATAAGAGTTTAGGGAGGGGAGATCCCTGCTGCCCGTGAGTCTCAAGAGCTCGGTAATCATCAAAGGTAAGTAACACAAGCATCAAATAAGGTTTCTTATCTGGAACCTGAATTAGACTCCAGAGACCACTGCAACTACCTACCACAGATCTGATGGATTAAAGCAGAAATGTATCCTCTCACAGTTCCAGAGCCAGGAGACCAAAACCCAGGTGTCAGCAGGGCCTTGTTCCCCCGAAGGCTCCTCCAGCTTTCATGGCTCCAGGTTTCCGTGGCCTGTGGCGACATCACTTCAGACTTGGTCTCCATGGTCTTACTGCCTCCTCCTTTTTTTTAAACTCCAAAAATGAGTTTATAAAGAAGAAAGTAACAGCCCGTCCAGACCACCATTATTAACACTCGGTATCTTCTTCCAGACTTTTAGAGATATATAGATTTTTTTCCCCACAAAAATTAGTATAAAATATAGACCTTGCCTAGGCCCATTTTAACACCTCCTCCTTTTCTGTCTCAAAACTCAGTCTCCTTATACAGCCCGTGACTGCGTTTGAGCCCACCCAGATAATCCAAGATCAACTCTTTTTCTCAAGACTTTTAAGTTAATCATCTTCTGTCACAGAAGTTAATATTCACAGTTTCCAAGGATTAGGATGTGGACCCACCATTTTGGGGGCCACCATTCAGCCCACTATATATCCTGATTAGAGGAATAGAACAAAACATTTGTTAAATGATCAGGAAAATCTGAATATGAACTGAGTATTAGATGATACTAGCAAATCCTTATTCTGTTAGATGTGAAAATGATAGAGGATTTTTTTTAAAGTATTACTAGGGAGACATTCTTAAATATTTAGGTAGAATGACACATGAAGGTTTTGCTTTAGAATACTTAGGGACGCTATATGTTTATAAAAAATTAAAAATTTAATTAAAAAAGAAAAAGAAAAAAAAAAAAAGAATACTTAGGGACGCCTGGGTGGCTCAGTCAGTTAAGCATCTGCCTTTGGCTCAGGTCAAGATCCCAGGGCCCTGGGATTAAGTCCCTGCTCAGCAGAGAGCCTGCTTCTCCCTCTGCCATCGCTCCTCCTGCTTGTGCACTGCTCTCTCTCTCTCTGACAAAATCTTTAAGAAATAAAAAATAAAGATTAAAAATTTTAAAAATACTTTAACAATGGAGATACACATTATCCTGTATCAGAAGTAATCAGTCAAAATACCAATAGGTGATTTTTCACCCTAATTTGTTTTTAATATATCTAACTTCAACTCAAGAATTTTGATAATTTCTCCTAAGAGAATGACCCAAACATGGTGCAAGAATGGTATGTGCAACAATAGTAAATATAATAAATATGTTATAGGGGCGCCTGACTGGATCAGTGGCTTGGGCCTCTGCCTTTGGCTCTGGTCATGATTTCAGGGTCCTAGGATCGAGCCCAGCATCGGGCTCTCTGCTCAGCGGGGAGCCTGCTTCCCCCTCTCTCTCTCTGGCTGCCTCTCTGCCTACTTGTGATCTCTCTCTCTGTCAAATAAATAAATAAAATCTTTTTAAAAAATAAAAAATAGATTATAGCCATATTCTGGAACACTATGCAACACTAAATGTTGTATTTACTGACATGAAGATATGTTCGAGATAAACTAAGTAGAAAGGGGGTTATATAGCCATATATATGTAGTATGATTCTATATTTGTTAATAACAAAAAAGATACATGTGTGAACATGTACAATTCACACTTACTTATATATATATAAGAAGGGGCATATACCAGAGGCCAGGATATATACCAAAATGTTAATGTTCAGTTATTAACTCTGAATGGGGAGTTTGCAAATTCTCATTCTTTACCATTTATCAGCATTTTACTTTTCTACTACGAGAACCTATTACGGATACCATGAAAGAAAATCGGAGGCGTGCGTGCTGGAGGCCGGTGGGGGCAGCGCTTCCCCAGTGTATTTTTGAGGTATGTTCTTCTGAACTTGGTGTTACTTCTGGCACTTCCCAAAGTGTGTTCCATACAATAGTTCCACAACTGACACACAAAGAAGGGTTCCATGTCCAAGTTTTCAGAAACTTGAGGTTCCGACATTAATCTTTCTAATGTTTGCTGAGCGTCCCAGGAGGAAAAGCCACGGGACACACACATTCATGGGACCATTCTTTCACATCTTACATAGAAGTAATAGGACTTGTACTTAATATAGTTTAGAAATGCCAGAGCACAAACCTGGAGAACAAGGACTATTTACATATATCCATTGAGAGTCTGAAAGCTTCTGGCCCATTTTCCTAGACTATGACTGATTTATCTCAGAACAGTCCCACATTTGCCATATTTTTGTGGTCTCCAGCTTTATAGTTTTAAACATAATTTGCACCCTGCTGTCAGATGATTTGGAGCTGAGCTTTTTAAAGTGGATTTCTATCCATTAGTGGGTTGAGAAATCAGCTTAGTGGTCAAAATCTACACTTTTTTAAAAAAAGAAATGACACTGTCAGAGTTTAGCAAGGATAAGTAGTGTTTTTGTGAAATTTTTGTGTCCACATAAAATCATATTTTATATATATATGTGTGCTGGTCACAATAAAAAATACAAAAAAATTTGCAATCAAAAAATCTGAAAGCCACTGAACTAGAGACATGAATTTATTGGTAAATAAGATAAAAATCAACACCTACTGATTTGATAAAATCAATACCTATTTATCTATTGATAAATAGATTAAATCAACAACTATTTCAATACACCCAAACTCTTCATTTTATAGATTAGGTAAATTAGAAGAAAAAGAAGTTATCAAAGCAATACAGCCAGCTAGATCTCTAACTTAGAAACAATACCAAAAGTTTGTTTGAATATTGGGTGCTTAAAGAGTTTTTGCTCAAAGAAACGAGAGATCAGGTTCCCAATTAGTTCACAAAAGCCAATTTAAACTATGTAGCTTAACTATAATACTAAAGTTATTACAGACTTAAATTTCTCAACCTTGATTTATTTGTATTTGAGGTTCAACAGCTCTCCAAGGACACATTCTCCCAGCACCAACCAACTCCTTACAGTGCAGGCAAAAAGCCACCACTCAATGTGGCATTCCTCAAGTTGTGCTTAGGATTTCAGAGGAGGAACAGATCAGAAGTTCTAATAGTCTTTGGCAACTGAGGTAGAATAAAGGGCTCTCCAAAACATCTTCCAAATGCCCCAGGTCTGTGTCCCTCCCACCACATACCAGCTCTGGAATAAGGTCAAACATGAGAAAGATACTTGCTTACCAATAGTTTTTGTGTTGTTGTTTTTTTTCATCTTTATCAATCTTTAGGAGAGAGTGCCTACTAAAAAAGAGCAATGGTTCACTCAACCTTTTTTTCAGATCCCCAAACTCCTGCAATTTAAAAAAAGTATGTATCTATCACTGACTTTAATGTTGATAATTGGCTACTGGTAGGATCAGCTGTTGATTTTATCACCTGATCGCTTTTCTCATAAGCTGTTTAAATATAAAAATTCTATTACAAAAAGTTTCTCTGCACCGAGAGAGACACATTAAGGGCCTAGAGAAGCACGGCCTGCGGCAACTATTAAATTCAAGAACTCAGGGTGAAGTAGGATGCCACTCTCTAGCTTCACGCTCTGCTTTCACCGATTTCGTTATGTCCTGGGAGATGATTAAGGGCCGTCCTGAAGAGTACACAGTAGTGGGCAGCTCAGCGAAAGCTGCTTGGAGCAGCCCCTCAAATACTCGTGTTAACATGAATGAAACCCCAGCGTCACTCACTACGGCAGAATACAAACCGCCATTCCTCAGGATTTACCCCCACGTGGAACAAATCTTAACCGAGGTACTAAATTCTCAGGGGAAACCTCCAAGAGCCAAGTGGGAACCAGGTTTTTAATATAATGCTGACCCAGTAAACCTCTGGCTTTTGGCTTACCAGCTGCTCGATCCCAGCACTCACTGACACAGCTCCAGTAGCCTCCAGAAAAGGCTCTGTGCAGCCTAAGCTTGAGGGAGACTCAGCAGAGCCAGCTCACCCTTTTAATCAGCATCCAGCGCGTGCCCTCTGGAGTACTTATCAAGCAGGCACAACATACCAAGACTCTGACACATCTCTGGGGAAAACTGGCTACAATACCATGCCTCTGGGACCAGCGGCCATGCCCTCCAGATGGCAGACACGTTGACTCATGGCGAACACATGCCCGATTTTTCTGGTTTTACCTCCTTGCTTTTGTGCACCAGGACAAATTTGGGAGGTTTAGGTACGAAAAGGATTAGAAATCATTTCAGCATATACTTTTCAGGTTCTGCCAGACAACCTTTATTACATCGGAAAAGCAACACTAGGCACTAGATCTTGCAAAATATGTTCTGACCAACTCTAAACTTTCTGAAATTAAAAATGTGTAACCACTGTAAAGTTTTTAATGAACAAAAAAGTTAAATACAAACTTTCATATGCAAAATAGATTATTGTATAACTGGCAGCCTCAGAGCCAAGTACTAAATTTTCTTCCAAATTTCAGTGGGGATGGAATGGGGGGGGAGGGGAATGTAAATCCTAATGAGTACAAAACTTAATTTCGGCTTTATATATAGAAAAAAAAAACTTTGAGGAAAAATAGCTTTTACAGTGAATAGTATCTTTTGAAATCAACGGCCCAGGCCAGCCCTTACAATTCTGAGGTTTATACTCAACCAGATCTAGGATGAAAATGAAGATTTCGGGTTTACAGTTACTTCAAATCCAGTTTCAAGAGTAGCCAAGTCACCTCATTTCCAGAAAGCGCGGTCTCTTTAGGATGACCACGACACTCTTCTGAAGACGCTTGGAGAGCCACAGTTCCACTTTTCCATGCCCCCACACCAGTGCTGTCGTGTCAGGCATGCTCTGGAAGGCGGCCGAAACCCTCGGCCACAGCGCTTCTCCCGGCATCGTCAAGCCTCCAACACAAGAAGATCTCCAGCTTCGAGTTGGCAGTCTCTGCTCCAGCCTTAGAGAAGTTCATTAACACTTCCCTCCTCCCCACCTCCCTGATTGCCCTCCTGATTTTCAGCTGGGAGTGGAGCTTGATTAACACTCCTTTCAAAAATAAATAGTTCAAACAGGTAATTCAGAGTTAAGTGGAAGAGCAGCAGCACAAAGCCACAGCCCATTATGTCTGCTAATGAGTGAGCGAATGAACACACGTGAACAAACACACAAAAGACAAATCATAGAATAAATCCTGCATTTCCCACATTCACAGGGAAAAAAAAATTTAAAAAAAGTTATTAATTAGCGTTTGTTCTTGTGTGGGTTGAACAGTCCAGGCTCTGAGCAGGCACAGGCTCACACATGGGGTTGCAGGCAGAACCTCCACACAGCACGTCAGGACCAGGGTGCGGGAGAGGCCGGCGCGCACGCCCGACAGCTCAGTACCTGTGAGACAACAGAGGCGATGCAGGGACTTCTGAACCCACGACGCATGAGGTATATGGAAACATCCGTCCTCCGTGACAGAACCACCAGCAGCTCGAGGGACTGGGCAGGGCATTCTCACAGCAACTGCTGATGAAGGATTTCCCACACCATCTTCTTCCGGAAGAGAGGCATCTGGTGCTGCAGACAGGCCACAAACAACATATCACACACTACATAGTCCCGTGTCCCCGTCAACAACCTTGAGGTGTAACCATGGAAGAAACCGTGTCCTTTAAAGAAGCCTTGACTCTTTCATGTCATGGTTCAGACTTACAAAGCCATAAATAAGGAGGTTATACTGTTGTTATTATTTTGTATGTCTCGGAAACATTTTTACATGTTAAGGAAAATCAAAGCAGGTTGCAGAATTATACAACAGAATCCCACAACTACTTCATAACAAAGACGTAAACCAAAATGGAAACACCCAAGTGGTAGCATAATACGAACTCTTCTACTTACAGATTCTTACAGAGCATTCTAAAATGAACATATTTTGCTTTTTTGAGAAAACATGAACTTTATTTAAAGGAATAAAAATTCAAAAATTTCTACCACATGTTGTACATTGCCAATTCTCTTCAAACGGCCACTTGTGCCCTTCAAATCTCATGTCAGTAGGTTCAGAGAGCAAGTAACTCCTTGTTATTTAGAATCAAAGAATGACATGGCTTTGTTCAATATATTATTCTGATTTATGATAATCACTACATGAGCCAATTTTCAAAGCAGCAGTAACACACAAGACAAATCCAAAATTACCTGTAACTCAACTAGTCCTCTTTTTGATGAAATCAGAAGTTCATACCTTTGAGGTACTCCTGGTGTCTCATCGTAAGATGGATATACCACTTTACTATGAACTAGTGATTTCCTACCTGGAGGGGCCTAAAAAGTCTTAACACATGGATGTGTAAGTTATTTTAAATAGCTCAAAACATGGAGTAAAAAAAAAAAAATCTCACATTTATTCTTACTAAAACTGCTAAAACTAACCAATAAAAAGTGCCTTATTTTCGATTATAATTGCATTAATTCAGCATGGGAGCCCTAGTTATCCTATTGCTCTCCAGCCTGGAATAGGGTCATTAGTCCTACTTAGTAAGTAGTTTGGTAGACATCTATCCAAATGAGATCTGTTAAGAAAAATATATTTTAAAGGGGGTTGGGTCCTCAGTGATAAAAAGGTTGAGAATCCACTATTACAAACAAATTCTCAAGAGTTCCCAACACACTCAAACTCCCACTCAAATACAGAGCCATGGAGAACCCTGAGTAACCAGCACGGAAGGGAAAGGCAGCAGCTGTAGTTCTAGCTCAAACCTGCAGCTTAACTTCTCACAAGGCCTGATTTCCCCGGGTGTCTCACACTCTTACTTGCCCCCTCCTTTGGCCAGAAATATCAGTAACACTCAGGAGCTAGTGAACACTGGAGTTCAGAGATATGCAATTTGCCTCACTGGCCACCAAAGAGGAAGAGCAACCTAAGCGCAGATGCAGTGACAAACACTGACCCCAGCAGGAACGGGGCCACCCAGAGGGTGACAACAGTGCTAACAGTGGCACAACTGCCATTGTTAAGACCTCACTGTGCACCAGGCATTGGGAACCGGCTCAGAGGGGAGAGTCTGGGTGAGGAGGGGGCGTCACTCACCTGAGTAAATGTGATAGGTTTGTCCCTAGAGATATAATCTGCATATTTACAAGTAAACATTCCACAATCACTCCCATTCAACTGTTGAGGAATCTCCTAAAATTACAAAAAAAGGGGGGGGGGCGGGGAGAAAGGGATAAAATGTCATCACACACAAACTCCTTTGACTTCTCATAAACATTACAGCGGATAAACAATATTATAAAGCAATGTTAAAGGTACTACACCAATCATCTTCATGTGGTATAAAAACCCCCACCATGACATGGAGTTCATGACCCCCACAGAAAATGTTTTTCAGAAAGAAAAAGAAAAGCAAAGTGAGAATACCATCTCTTGGCTCTCATTCTAAGAAACCAAACTGAAGGTTTATTACTAGGAGCAGGAATTCTAGTCAGAATGGTTTCAGAAGCACTTTATAAATTCTGAAAAGGGCTAAATATGGCTCAATCAGAAACTGGCTTACAATAAAACTAACCTACTTCAATATTGCAGGGTTTAACTCCTCTTCTCTACACAGGAAAATAAGAGCACAACTTTTGACCCCTATAGCTACAAGCAGGGAAAAGAAAAAATGCCTCTTAATAGGCTTTAATCAGGATCTCATTTTGATGGCTCAATTCTGTACTGAGGCAAAAGGAGAGCTCACTGCAAGCAGTGCTGAAGGAATCATAAACCAATCCACGTGAGCTAAAGTCATACACTCTGGGCCTCTGCTGCCCTAATTTGGCCAGCCCCACATTTTGGCTGTCAGCTCTAAGAAGCACGAGACAGTAAGAACAAAAGTCTGAATCCCCTGCTGGACAACATTCTAGATGACAAAAGCTCAATTTTTATTCAAAGAAATACAGATGTATTACATACAGATGTATGGAAACAAAGAAAAGATCGCTTGAACATGCACAACAGCCACACATATGGGAGGTAGCTCTTGCTTTTCTCCTGAGCACAGCATCTCCCACAGAGTGGACAGAACTACAGACTCCGACGTACAAAGGAAGAGAATCTGTTTTCTGTATTACGTTCCCCATACCAGAACATGGTATTCATCCTAACAGACACCTTTTTTTTTTTTAAAGATTTTATTTATTTGACAGACAGAGATCACAAGTAGGCAGAGAGGCAGGCAGAGAGAGGAGGAAGCAGGCTCCCTGCCGAGCAGAGAGCTGGACATGGGGCTCGATCCCAGGACCCTGAGATCATGACCCGAGCCGAAGGCAGAGGCTTTAACCCACTGAGCCACCCAGGCGCCCCGTAACAGACACCTTCTATCTGTGCTTTCCTCGGGATATTTCAAAGATTAACCTTCTAATTATTCATCTTAGGAAGGAAAATCCTTTGAGTAAAGGTAGGGGAGCCATTATACACAGGTGAGGGTTAAAACTGAATTCATGCAGGCTACTTTTATAAGACGCCATTAGGACTCAAAAATGTATGTATTCTCAAACCCTGAATGAAATTCAAATCTGGCAAATATAATACAATGCATATTCACTAAAAGCGTACTTGAGTCTTGAGGACCTGTGGCATGGGACCTTTAAGACCTAAATAAGCAAGATTCCCAGTAAGTAACAAGAACTTTAAACCTTCATTAACACCAACCAAGAAAAATAGCTGACTTCAGTTTATTAGCTTTTCTGCAAATGAAAATGCTACATGCTAGCATATAGCTATTATTTACAATTTGATTTTTAAAGATTTTCTTTTATTTATCTGAAAGAGAGAAACCAGGGAAGTGGCAGAGGGAGAAGGCGAAGCAGGCTCCCTGCTGAGCATGGAACCCAATATGGGGGCTCGATCCCAGGAACTCTGGTATCATAACCAGAGCCAAAGGCAGACACTTAACTGACTGAGCCACCCAGGTGTCCCACAATTTTTTTTTCTTAAGATTTATTTGAGAGACAGAAAGAGCATGCATGCATATAGGAGGAGGGGCAGAAGGAGAGGGACAGAGAACCTCAAGCAGACTCCCTGTGACAAGCTCAACACAAGATAGTTCTCACAACCCTGAGATCATGACCTGAGCTGAAATCAAGAGTCGGATGCTTAAGAGAATCCAGAAAGAAAGGACAAACTGTCTGCAAAGGAACGGGAGCTATACATCAGATGTCTCATTAGCAACAAGGAAACCAGAACACAGTGGACTCACCTTCATTCAGAGTTGTTAGTGAACATACACTGACAACCTAGAGAAACATCTTTCCTGAATGAAGGTGAAGTAGACACATTTTCAGATTTTCACAAACTAAGAACATTTACTACCAACAGACACTGGCTACAAGAATTTTTAAAGGATATGTTTCCAAAAAATGATCTCCCAAGAAAAGTCTGAGATGCAAGAATGAACCCAGAGCCAATAAACTGGTAAAAGAATTAGGTAAATGCAAACAACCACTGTTTATAGAAAGTGATAATGATGTGTGAATCATAGGCCTTTCCAACAGACAATCTAAAATAGTGGACAACAACAGCATGTTCAATTGGCAGGAAGCAGATGAGTTGTGTGGCATGGGCATGGGCCAGGGCCAGGGAGGAGCTGGAGGGAAGGGTTCCCAAGGGGCATAAGGAAGCTCTTGAGGTGATGGGCATCTTCATTATCATTATCATGAGTGTGATGATGGTTTCACATGTATATACCTATGTGAAAACTTGTCCAATGCACTTTTCTTATGTCAACTGCACCTCACTAAAGATCTTAAAAAAAGAGAGAGAGTTGGATGCTTAAGCAACTGAGCCACCCAGATGCCCCAGCATATTTAAACAAGAAATAAAGGCTAAGAAGCAGATATCTTGGTGAAATGAATTTCTAAAGATTTAGAAGTAGATAATTCTTAAGACGTATACTTCAAGAGAATGCATGCCTAAGGGTTATGAGTGAGTGAGGGGAGGAAGGAAGCCAAGTCCACACAATACGCCAGTCAGTAAATACAACAAAGCACTTCAAATACAAATGATCGTCACTTACATGTGGCTTCATGCTGTAGTGGGTCCACTCTAAAAGATTCAGATCAATATTTCTTTTGGTCTTACTTTCATCCTGTAAATACTGACTAAAAAAACAACAAAGAAGGAATATATTGATGAATCCCTGTAGAGTCTTACCATTATGATTACAGACAGGCTATTCTCCAATCCATCTTTCACTAGCTTTTTTAAAAATGTGATTGCTTTGGTTTTTAGTATTTTTCCTGCTTACAAAAAATGTACATGCTGAGGCACCTGGGTGGCTCAGTGGGTTAAGCCTCTGCCTTCAGCTCAGGTCATGATCTCAGGGTCCTGGGATCGAGCCCTACACAGGGCTCTCTGCTCGGCAGGGAGCCTGCTTCCCCCTCTCTCTGCCTGCCTCTCTGCCTACTTGTTATCTCTCTCTCTGTCAAATAAATATTTCTTTTTAAAGTACATGCTTTAGAAAATTAAAACCTGTAAGATGTAAAAGGCAAAAGACCTCCTAATAGCCATCCAGCAGTAATTACTAATAAGTTCACTATGTATTCTTCTAGTTCTTCCCTCCTCACAATTTAAAAACATAACTTTATTTTAAAAAGTACTTCATTACACAACTTGCTTTTTCTCACTTAAAAATGGATATAAAATGTGGGGCAATGGGTGAAACAGGTAAAGGGGATTAAGAACACACTTACTATGATGTGCACTGATTACATACAACGCTCTGTAATGGTTGAATCACTGTATTGACTACATTGTACACCTGAATCTAATATAACACTATATGCTAACTAAACCAGAAGTTAAAATAAGAAAAGATCTAAAACAGAAAGTACCTATACTTGCGAGCACAGCATAACTAGAGTTGTCAAATTACTAAGTTACATACCCAAAACTAGTATAACATTGTGTGTCAACTACACTTCAATTAAAAATTAAAGTAAGTATAAAATAAGACATCTGGCCTAGATTCCCCCCCCACAAAAAAAGCTTTTGCCATGAAAAGTGAAAAAAGGATGACTATTCTAAATTAGACTAAGGAGATATTATATCCACGTGTGAACTCTGACCGGCTTCCTGGATTAGGGAAAAAATTGTAAAACATACCTGAGGAAATGAGAACATGAGCCAAAAATTACAAAGACTGCTAATATTCCCTTTTTTAGGATTAATTAATTTATTTGATGGAGAGGGAGAAAGAATCTCTAGCAGACTCCCCACTAAGCGCAGAGCCCAACACGGCTAAGCACTAAATCCCACCACCCTGAGATGATGACCTGAGCCAAAAGCAAGAGTCACATGTTCAACTGACTGAGCCACCCAGGTGCCTCTGATGGCTAATTTTCTTAAGTGTGATAATGACGTTGTGATTACGTAAAGGAACCTCCTTGTTCCCAGGAGATATATACTTAAGTATAGTTTATCCAGATCTTCAGGGGGTTATCAAATGTAAGCCAGGCATGTCCCTTCTCATCCTAACCTTCCTGTAAAGGCAACTGGTGCCTGGACTGCACTCTCAGTGGGAGCAATCCCGCTCCCGGGTGGGTGGTGGTGGAAACTGGCTCTTGGGAGGCAAGAATCTCAGATATTTCAAAGGTTTGTAGCCCTCTACACCCAACAGACCGAAAGTCTTATTCCTTAGCACTATTTTCTCTTGTCATGGAGAAATTAAATTACATTTTCTCTGATGGGGGAAGTAATAATGGAAAAAAAGGTAAAAAAAAAAAAAAAAAAAAAAAAGCTGAACTAGGAGCATCAGGAAAGGGAGTGGGCCTCAGATACCCACAGAAGGGAGAGGGAGAAAGAAAAGGCAAAGAGTGAGGTGTGAAAGAAGATTTTTTTGTATTTTGTTATAATCAGGACACAAAACTCTGCTGTATGATTTCAGCGAGAACATTTCTATATATGTGATAATATGTATGTGTCTGTGCACATGTATGTATGTGTATATTTTATATACATCTTAAACAGAAAAGACTAAAGAAAATAACTGCTTATAAACAATTCAGTGTATCATAATTTTTTAAACTTTCTTCTCTTTAAACTTTCTATTCAAGATAAATAGTAAATAAAAAGGATCTTTTACACTAAGACAATACTGAAAAAGAGAGAACTGAACTAATTGTTATTAAAAACAAATATTCTTGTCATTCATTTAAGAGGTTCCTTACTAAAGTACCCTTATAAATTGATTCAAGTATCCTTACTAAAATTAAAAACAAGAACCCCCTTTTGTTTCAAGAAAGCAGAAGGGGTTCAAAACAGACTGCTCTTACTGAACTGCTTCCTCACTGTGAAATTCATGTCACCACTTTACACAGCTTAATAAGTGGCTATGCTTTGAAGGCAGATTTCTAGCAATTACTATTCGAAACATGTCTACAAACCATACACTTTAACTTAAAAGTTACCTCTTAGTTCTGAGATGAACCCAACTGTCATGGAAAGCAGAAACATGAGCAGATTTAAGAATTCGAGGAATAAGACCCTAGTTAACAGCTCTTCAGAACATTCAGAATAATGTGTCAATCCCAAAGAACCCTAATTCAAATCCCAGGATTCTAATAAGACATATTTTACATTACAATGCATGACAAACTTATTGCCAATGATGCTACTAAATAAAAGTTCTCAGTTAAGATCAGATATTAGGGGGGTTTTTTGACCAGAAGATGAATTCAAGTCAATTCCTAAACAACTGGGAGAATAACCTTCACTCAACATTATACTACCAGTCACCAGAGCCTCCTTGGATTAAACAGAAGATAGATCACCTAACAAGGGCATAATGACACAACAATAAAGCTGTTCAGCCTTTACTTACAGGAGAATCTCACAGATCCTGTGGCCCTTTTGTCCCATAGAATCCAGATATTTAAGACACCTTTTTCTTAGGTCTATCACCTGTAATGGAAAAATACAACATCCAGAAACATCTTAACCAAAACAGAATTTTATTTCTAAAAGGAAAAGCATCTTTTAAAAAGTCAATACAAGTACCAACATAAATATACTTCTAAGACACATTTTTTTAATTTATTTTTTTTTAAGATTTTATTTATTTATTTGACAAACAGAGATCACAAGTAGGCAGAGAGGCAGGCAGAGAGAGAGGAGGAAGCAGGCTCCCCGCTAAGCAGAGAGCCCGATGCGGGACTCGATCCCAGAACTCCGGGATCATGACCTGAGCCGAAGGCAGAGGCTTTAACCCACTGAGCCACCCAGGCACCCCTCTAAGACATTTTTTAATAAAATATCATATCATGAGATATGGGCTTCATTCTATAAAATTATATACTTCCAGTCCCAGGGAAAAGCCTAGAAACTTAACCAGCAAAACATTGGTCATCTTCTCGAAGTGATGAGATTTTTTTGTTCTTGTTTTCTTTTTCTTTATACCCTTACTTTTCTATAATAAAACACTACCATCTTGTAAACAAAACTAAAGAAATCAAATAAAGAACTCATATGTGTACTAAAACTCTTTGCTGCTTTCCTGTATGCCATCTAGCTTTGTGTGTGTGTGTATGTATGAGATTATAATTTGATTTTTTATATTTTTTTCACACTACTTTTTTTTTTAGATTTATTTATTTATTTATTTGACAGAGATCACAAGTAGGCAGAGAGAGAGGGGAGAAGCAGGCTCCCTGCTGAGCAGAGAGCCCAATGTGGGGCTTGATCCCAGGACCCCGAGACCATGACCCAAGCCGAAGGCAGAGGCTTTATCACTGAGCCACCCAGGCGCCCCCACACTATTTTTTAAATTTAAATTCAGTTAATTGCCATATAACTTTCTAAGTTGTTCAACTCAAGAACCAAGAAGGGACTCTATAGGGTATGCCTTTATACATACTACCGGATTTTTAATTGGACAGAAAAGGGTAGCCTTCCTTATTCAAGAAAACAGCCATTATACAGACTCCAACAATTAACCCTCTCAACTTACCACCAGGCTCCAATGTACCTTCCGATGAATAGGCACCAGAATAAGTTCCTGTTCAAAGAGATTGACCCCTTTGGTCCATCTTTTCACTGCCTGGTAACCACCAGACTTTAATTTGGGATAGAAAAAAGTACTGAATGCATGAAGTGCTGGATACCCTTGCTTTTTGTTTCTTTCCACCAGAAGATTCATGTAAAAATTAATGACCTGTAATACCAAGGGAGTAAGCGTCAGAACATGGCAAGTATTTTACCAAAACTAAATTTCTACCTAACTAAATTAGGATGCATTAGAAGGTAAGAAGCTCCAGGAAAGGAAGGTACTAGAGATGGGGATGAAGGGACTGTTCACAGCAGAATAAAGAAAGTAAAAGATAATGAGTGCAAAATGGGAGGACTTAAGGAGTAAAATTGTACTTTTGAAGCATGTGAGTAAAAGAGCCAAGGAACTGAAGGAGAAAGTCTTCAATAATGAAAAGGTGTACATAACTTCATCACATGAAAAAAATATGCAGAAATATTAACTAGAATTGAATTTTACTACTTATAAATTTTACTATATATAAAAAATATTAACTGGAAGAAAATATGCCCAAATATTAGTATTTGGTTTATTCTTGAATGGTGGCACTTTTGAATGGTATTTTTCTTTTTTTTTTTTTTAATATTTTATTTATTTATTTGAGAGAGAGACAGTGAGAGAGAGCATGAGCGAGGAGAAGGTCAGAGGGAGAAGCAGACTCCGCATGGAGCTGGGAGCCCGATGTGGGACTCGATCCCGGGACTCCAGGATCATGACCTGAGCCGAAAAGCAGTTGGTTAACCAACTGAGCCACCCAGGTGTCCCAAATGGTATTTTTCTTTTACTTTTCCTGTACTTCCCAAATTTTCTATAATAAATATGTAACATTTACAATGTAAAACAAAAATACTAGTTTTATAAGAATGTGTTTATATGTCATTAGTCTGAGGTGAGGGATAGGAAGGAAGGCAAAGGGGTAAAATGCAGGGACTTTGGGGAGTTAGGGAAAGGACCAGCTAAAATATGTGCAAGAACTAAGAGCTAGTTCTAGCTAACTATGTAAGGATACAAGATGACAGTTTGGCAAATTTTTATAGTTATCACTCCAAGAAAAAGACACATTTTACAGATACATATATGCACAGTGATAAATCTATCACTTTACTATTGGAAAAATTAAAAGGCTCTTATAAGAATTCCTCTAAACTAAGCATCACCTGCTGCTTCTTTCTATTCATCAGCTACACCCAAGGTTATAAAAATGTCACTGAAGAGGTGCCTGGCTGGCGGAGTCAGCAAAGCATGCGACTGACTCTTGATCTCAGGCTTGTGAGTTCAAACCCCACGTTGGGCACAGAGCTTACTTAAAAACAAATAAATAAAATTGTAAAAAAAAAAAAAAAAAAAAGTCACTGAAGACTACTAGTAAATAAAGTGGGGGATGAAACAAAGCACTGATGCAGAAGAGGAAACATGGCCAATCAAAGGCAGCAAAGAATCAGAATGGACCACCATTTTAACATCTGAGATATTTCTGTTTTAAATGAAACTACAAGCTGCTTTCCCAACCCCTTATAATCACGTAGAAATCGCTCTGGCTAGAGATGGCAAATGGCTAAGCATAATGATAGAATTGGGGGGGGGGGGAAACAACTTACTTCATCATTGAGCCAGTGATAGTTCTTCAAGGTCTGGATGTCACCTCGAGTGATTCGCAGCTTGAAAGCGCTACTTAGGACCTCATCCTGTGGGC
Source organism: Mellivora capensis (assembly GCA_004024625.1). Classification (NCBI taxonomy): domain Eukaryota; kingdom Metazoa; phylum Chordata; class Mammalia; order Carnivora; family Mustelidae; genus Mellivora; species Mellivora capensis. The sequence continues at coordinate 67,801 of PISX010010355.1, forward strand.
CATGACCTAGGGCATTACTGATTTCCCTTTCCATGTCCTGAATTAGAAAGTCCAGAGGTTGTATTTTAAATAGAACCACAATCAGATTTCAAGAGTCTGAGGCTAAAACAAGTTTTTCATCTCTACAGTACAAAGCAGTTTTACTAATAGCTATAAAAATGTTAGGTCAATTACCAGCTTCTGGAAACAATAATTTGATAATATTTACATTTAAAGTACAGTTTCAATTATCTCACTGTCCTTTATTGAGCACTATGAGCCAAACATGGTACCAGATCCTTGAAGCACATCAGTAATCCTTGCTTGTGGGGAAAGTATTATTACCATTTTATAGAAGGGAAGCTTCTGAGCAGGGAAGCTCAGAAAACTTAGGTTATGTGCTCAAAGTCAGACAGTTACTAAAAGGAAGAACCTAGCATGGAACCCGGGGTGTCTAACTTTCCAGCCTTTGCTCCTTTCACAATACTCTTTAAGTATTTTCATGTTTCCTTATTTACCTACTAACCTTTTATATAAAATCACCAAAGTAATAGAATTAGAACCCCTTGGAGATGATACTATACAGTTTGGACATGATGGGAATAAGCAAACAGGGAGAAATTCTGGTCTACCAACTGAGTCCTCACTGAATAGATAGCTTCATTATTCTGAAGAATTATGCAGATAAATGCATATTTAAGCTACTGAGATGAATCTATAAACCCAACAGAAATTAGTTTCAAATATTTTAAATCCTGCTTCCTCCACTGCTCACAATTGTGCCGTTTTATGAATCTCTCCACTTCCATGTCCAATTTATAGTAAGTGCTCAACAGCTTCTCACTGCATAGGACTGACTGATTACTACCTACTATCACAACACTGGAAAAGGAGCCAAGATATGGGCTCACTTTTAAAATGAGAATTTTTAACTACCTTCATTTCCTTGGTGTTTCAAGTAAGTCTTCACTATTTTCAAATGCAATAATCAATGAAAGGGACATTTTAGTAAATAAGAATCACTTTTTAAAAATGCAATGAACTCATTCCTAATGCCAAACCCATACTGTGTAACCCAAAATATTTGAAGAAAAATCTGCAAAGAACCATTATATTCCAAGATATGTGACAAATATGTCTACTCACATTTGCTGAACATTAATCTGATCCCTTAGGCCACCTTCACAGATCACTAATGATCAATGTAGCCAGTAACTGGACAGCCCTTGGACCTGATTTCTCTCATACACTCGTCCCTAGCCTGGAGAAACTCCTCAAAATAAAACATGTGTTCAATTCTTGGTAACTAAAGTCATTTAAAAACATGCCTCTTATTCTGATCAACACAGGAAACAATACCTCTGTAAGTTCAAGAAGATCATCCATCCTTTTATCCCTCTCTTTGCCTGAGCAATGTTTTTCTTTTGTCTCAAGTATTGACATTTTCCTCCTGAGTAAGCCATTGCTCCCACTGCCCAGGCGGAGTCGGGCTGACACCTCTTCGGATAGGTCAGGTTCCAGGTGGTGTCCCCTCCTCTGATCAAAAAAGTGTCTATATTCTATTGACATGTTTGATATTTACACATATAAACATACATAACACATGAAACATAGAACAGTGCCATTGTCCTGAGAGATTTAGCGAATCTCCCAAGTAAGTGAAGGAGATTTTGCCTATCTGCCTGTCCCTGCAAGAGGAACAAAAAAATGCTCAAGACCTAAGGCTCACAGGACACCTCAATTATAAACCATGAAACAGAACACTCATCATTCTCCCTAGACAGCAAGAAAAGTATTTTCAGTTCTCTTAGGCCAATGAAAAATAAGATGGTTATAAGACATTTTGAAGTGTTTTAAAAAAGCAAAACCTATGACCCATAATCCCATCACTTGGAATAAAGTACTACTATCCTTATAATAAGTAAACTTGATCCATTTCATTTTTTAAAGGAATTATTTACTACAAAAAACTGTACAAACATTTACATACCACCTTATCTTTGTAAAATGAACACCTATATAAGCACCATTCGGGTCAGCAAATAGAACTCTGACAGCATTCCAGAAACTCTGACAATATCCTTCCTTATTGTGACCTTAAATAGTGAATTTAAGACATCTAGTAGCCCAACTTTTAAAATTAAGAAACTGAGTTAGCAAGAGAGCTTCAGATGAGAACCACACTAGTCTCCAGAGGCCGAGCCAGTACTCTTCTCTCTAGTTCACGGCCAGGGATCCTGGTCCTAGAAAACCAGCAGCTGCTGGCCCCAGACAGCAGAGCCTTCAGGTTCGGCACAGAGAGATGCACCAGGTAGTCTTTAGCCAATCCAAATATACTCCCTCTCTGTACTCTCTCAGGAATAATTTCCCCCCTTTTGCAAGCTGGTGTTCCACAGGCGAAAAACAGTAACTCTATATAGAAGGCTTCACTCCAAATGACTGGGAACGGGGATGTTTGGAGACCTATACTCAACCTACGTAGCGGTCTAATGGGAGAAGAAAAATCTGACTGAAGAGGTACTTCACATAAAGCAGCACCCTAAATTCTGGTATTTCTATGTATCTAAAATGTGAAATAATCTAAAACCTCAAGTTTGCCTTTAATTTAGAAATGTATTTCTTTTGGATACAGACTGTTTAGCAAAACAATCTGCTATTATTTAAAATGTTGGTATTGGGGCGCCTGGGTGGCTCAGTGGGTTAAAGCCTCTGCTTTTGGCTCAGGGTCCTGGGATCGAGCCCCACATCGGGCTCTCTACTCCGCGGAGAGCCTGCTTCCTCCTCTCTCTCCCTGCCTGCCTCTCTTGCCTACTTGTAATCTCTGTCAAATAAATAAAAAAAAATCTTAAAAAAAAAATGTTGGTATTGTTATGGAGACCACAGAACACTTTTTATTCCGGTACTTACACCGAAAAATGTAAAATCCAATTAAGCATAATTTTGCTAAATTTTGAAGTAAATCTGAGCTCCTGACTCTCAAAAGGTCCTGAACA
>PISX010010356.1:0-70690 GCA_004024625.1 Mellivora capensis
GTATTATGCCTCCATCAGAAAGGATGAATACCCAACTTTTGTAGCAACATGGACGGGACTGGAAGAGATTATGCTGAGTGAAATAAGTCAAGCAGAGAGAGTCAATTATCATATGGTTTCACTTATTTGTGGAGCATAACAAATAACATGGAGGACATGGGGAGATGGAGAGGAGAAGGGAGTTGAGGGAAATTGGAAGAGGAGGTAAACCATGAGAGACTATGGACTCTGAAAAACAACCTGAGGGGTTTTGAAGGGGCGGGGGGTGGGAGGTTAGGGGATCCTGGTGGTGGGTATTAGGGAGGGCACGTATTGCATGGAGCACTGGGTGTGGTGCAAAAACAATGAATACTGTCATGCTGAAATAAATAAAAATAAATTAATTAATTAATTAAGAAAAAAACAACAACACATAGAATATGGAGTTAGGGGTGAGGAGGAAAGTGAGAGAGGCAACACACAGAGAATGAGCCAGATGGGAGTAGTTGAGCAGCTCAGTTATAGAGACCTCCAAGAAATCACTTAAAAGAGCTTTTAATGGGGAAGTTGAAATGGAATCAAGGAACTTGCCTGCCAATCACTGAGGTTCATGGTTTAAGGAACCAGGTGGAACAGTATGAAGAAAACCTCTACCCTTTCATTTAAGTACCCTCACATAATCACTTTTAGAACCCACCCTGAACAAGCTATGCCTTGTGCCACTTCTTGTGGAAGATACTAGGAATAGGTAGTAAGCAAGATAAATTTTTTACTGGTTGTGGTGGTATTTTGGGGGGGACTTTAAATTTGAGTTCTTTCTTCATGTATAGATGGAGAAGTCAGTTTTATTTTTTTCATTAAGTTGAATAAAAACAAAACAATTTGCTGGCGATTCACAGACATGTATCCTGGGGATAGAAATACATTATATGTTTATAAAAAATAAAAAAATTTAAAAAATTAAAAAAAAACAATTTGGCTAAATATGTGATAGATAAACTGAAGAAAATGGGTATTTTTTCAGTAAAGCACAAAGAGGTGTTTTGAAAAGGGAGTGCAGAGTGGGCACTACTCAGTTAGGTACCTGGTGAATACAATCAAATTAGAAGTTTTATGAAAGTTTTCTTGAGCAGAAAATACTTAATCTGAGACTGGAAATATGTAAAGGGGTTAACTAAATAAAGAGGTGGTGGTGGTAATAGGGTAGTGGACATTGCAAAGATAAAAATATCTGAAGATCATGAAATTATTAAAAGACTATAGCATTGAACAGGAACAGAAGGAAGTGAAGTAGTATTATAGTGAAAAACTAAATGATATTAAGAGGAGTTGTAGAGGTAGGCAAGGATACAATTATAAAGTAATTTATGTTTAATATTATAAATGTTTGTCTTAATACAAATGGCCAATAGACACATGAAAAGGTGTTCAACATCAGCCATCATCAGGGAAATGCAAATCAAAACCACAATGAGATATCTCCTCACAGGGGTCAGAATGGCTAAAATCAAAACCACAACAAGTAACAAGTGCTGGAGAGGATGTAGAGAAAAAGGAACCCTCTTGCACTGTTTGTAGGTATGCAAACTGACCCAACCACTGTGGAAAATAACATGGGGGCTTCTCAAAAGTTAACAATAGAATATAGTATGATTCAATAATTCCACTACTGGGTATTTACCCAAAGAAAGTGAAAATACTAACTTGAAAAGACATATGCACCCCTATGTTTATTGCAGCATTATTTATAATAGCCAAGATATGGAAGAAAACCAAGTGTCCATCCTTAAATAATGGATAAAAATGTGGTATGTATGTATATGTAGTGGAATATTATTCAGCCATAAAAATACTGAGATCTTGCCATTCACAACACAGATGGACTGAGAAGGTATAATGTTAAATAAAGTGAGAAAGACAAATACCATATGATTTCGCTCATTTATGGAATTTAAGAAAGAAAACAAATGAACAAAGAAAAAAAGAGACAAACAAACAAACAAAAAGTTTCTTAAATACAAAGACCAAAGTGTTAGTAGCCAGAGGGGAGATGGGTGGGGGGTTGGATGAAATAGATGAAGGGGATTAAGAGTAGACTTATCATGATCACTGGCCCTCAGTAATGTACAGTATCATTGAGTCATTATATTGTATACCTGAAATTAACATAACACATAGTATGTTAGTCAGACTTCAAAAAACCCCACAAATGTATGTCTTTATCTTAAAAGCAATAGGAAGCCATTAGAGGATTTTAATCAAGGGAGTTCGACAATCAGTTTGCATTAAAAAATGATTATTCTGGTTTCAATATTAAAAAACGAATTTTTAAAAATATAGAATTTAAGAAAGAAAACCAGTTAGGAGGCAATGACAGTAGCCTAATAAGAGATGATGACAGTTTCTTGACTAACAATGATAGCAGAGAAAAATACAAATTTAAGGGCTATTTTATTCTCAGTGAATTCGACATTTGATTGTATGTGGGAGATGAGAAATAGATAAGAGTATAGGATGATATTTTTGTTTCTTATTTGAGCAACTGGATTGGTGTTTCAGATTTGGGCAAAATAACACATTTATTTTTACATGTGTTGAGTTTGAATTTCCGTAGAATTTTTTTGAGGTAAGATGTTGAGTAAGGATTTGGATATAGTGATTTGGAACTCTACAGAACATATTGACTCAGATATATACATTTGGAAGACAATGACATATAGAAAATAAAGCATTAGAGAAGAGATTTTCCAGGAAAAGTATACAGAGTTCAAAAAATAAGGGGCTAGGATATGGTCATATGAAATTTCTCATGTAATAACTAATATAAAGGTGGAGCACAGGAACCCCAAAATAGAAGGAATCTGACAATGTGTAGAAACAAAAGAATAAAAGTGTTCTGGTAATCAAAAAAACGGTCGATTTTGTCAAATACTTTTCTGATATCAAATATGATAACTGGAGAATGTCGAGGCTTACAGATCTGGGATTTGTTTTAAATTTGGTTGCAGGGCCAGGGACAGAATCAGGATATATACTGATTAAAAAGTGAGTATGTGGGAAATACTGTATGCTGTCTTACTGAAAGCTAATCCATATACCAACCCCGCATGCATGCATATACACACACATCCCTGCTTCCTTCCTGATTAACACTTCTCCCATAATAGAGGCTGCACTTGTCAAATAATTGTCTTCCCTACCTTCCTTGCACAACATGGGCTTGTGACAAAGTTCTGGCCATAGTGTCAAGTCTGAGTGCTTGCTGGAGAGATTTCCTCCCTAACAGAAAAGAAAAGCTGAGGCAAAACTTTTATTCTTCTCTGGATAAATCATGTTCGCTTGTGAAACACAGAAAATCTATGACCATCCAAGGAGCAAGACAGAAAGTGCCTGAGTTCCTGATGACACTGTTAAGCAACTGAGTTAGCCTCCCCTCCACCACCAGTGAGCCCTATCTTTGCATGTCCTACCCATGACATGAGATGTAAGACCCTAAAGGGTAAAGTCATCCATACAGGGTGTCCTATAATGGGTAAGGGAAAACATCCTACATGATACAGAAGGTTGAAAATGGAGATATGGATTCTTCCAGGAAGACTTTTTTTTGTTAACATGAAAGACTGGAGAGAACCAAGAGAGACCAGGAATGTCAGTTGGAGAGTGTTTTTCCTTTCTTTCCTTATTCTTTTTTTTTTTCCTTTTCTCCTTTCTTTCCCATCCCATTATTTCTTCATTTTTTTCTTTCCTTCCCTCTTCCTGTCATTCTTATTTTTCAAGAAAGTGAGAATTAACTATGTTTGAGTATTAACACCATTAGGAAGGCAATGGGGAGAGAAGTACTGAGAGAGGAAGCGATGGGGGTTATCAAGAATGAAGTGTAAGGGAGAACGGTGCTAAAGCAGTGAAATTGTAGTAGGGAAGGTAGAACACTAACAGAGGAGATACGATGATGGTGGAGGAGAAGTGGTGGGGGATGGTGTGATTCTTGAGAAGTTGCTTGGAGGGTTAGCTCTAGAGCACATATGAATAGTCGGTATCAGGGAGAACAAGGGAAAACTACCTATTATAGCAGGAGGGAGGAGGGACGGGTGGGTTTAGAATCTGGTAATGGTAGACTTTGGGATTGGGGATTTATGGTAATTCCAATCTGATTATATATTCCTGTTAAGCAGGAAGTAAAGTTACTGGCTTTAACTGATACATGATTGGAGAAATTATAGTGATGAACAAGGAGAATGGAGCTGAAAGGCAATTCGGACTTCGAGGTGATAGTTTGTTTAAGACTTGAGTCATAATCCAGTTTAACTGTAGCTTGGAATGGTGGAGGCTGACTTGTGGGGAAGGAAAGTCAGTTTCTCCATCTGTGGATGGAGATGTGCTTCTCCATCTGTGAGGATGGGGAACAATAATAGGCTACTTAGAGTTGGCCTTTCCTTTCTTATTCCTGTTAGTTGAAGAATGCCATTTACCAGATGTCTCCAGCAAATAACAATAAGGAAGTACATGTTCTTTGGAATTTAGAGTAAAAGATGTAAAGAGTAAAGAGAAAGCTATATAGCATAAAAATTAAAGATATATTGATTTAAAATGATATACAGCATGAGATTAATTCTCAGGTAAATACAGCATTAAATATGCTTTAAAGAGTATAGTCTCTCTGACTTATATAGAATAGCACTTCATACCGGATATTTCAGTAGGTCGTATTATTTGAAGCTAGGTTTTCCTTCATCTCAAAGGGAATATCTTTAATTTTATGTATTAGGTAACTGTGATCAATTGATTATAAAATAATGAAAGGTTGTCTTTTTTGGGTTTTAAGAAGTAGAATAAAAGTGGTTTTAGCAAAGAATTATCATGACATTTAGCAAACCAAACCAAAACTTTTGAAATGAACTGATGAGGTTTTTTTTTTTTTTCTTTTCCTTCTGAACAGATATTTATACTAGGTGTGGGCAGTGTTCTGTGTTGGTATAAAATTGACTAACAATTCTATAGAGCAAAAACCAAATATAAATGTTTGTGTGAAGCCAAGTGTTCCCATAAATTCAGCAATTAGATAGGGATAAAAAATGTCAAGAGGGATGCCTGGGTGGCATCAACCCAGTCAAGAGGGCTGGGTTGGTTAGCGGCTGCCTTCGGCTCAGGTCATGATCCCAGTGTCCTGGGATCAAGTCCTATATCTGGCTTCTTGCTCGGCAAGGAGCCTGCTTCTCCCTCTGCCTCTGCCTGCCACTCTGCCTGCCTGTGTTCTATCTCTCTGACAAATAAATAAATAAAATCTTTTAAAAAATGTCAAGAGACTATGTATCTGAATTTACTCCAAACATATAAATAGAGAAGAAAGCATATAAATTTATGGTACATTGATATGGGTAGATAATTTCCCACAATTTCGATAAAATAAAAAGTTCAGGGATCTAGTTCATTGAAATAGACAATTTACTATGAGTATATCTGAAGAATAAGCAGATAAAACAATCTTTCTGAAAAAAACTGGAAAAGCTGTTATATTCATGGTTATGATTAATTACAGAGAAAGATTCAAGATCAAAATCAGCAAAGATGCTTGAGTCAAGCAAAGGAAGAACTACAAAAAACAAAAATCTTCTTTAGGAGTCCCCTTTCTGTGGAGTTTCATGAGGCCTTGCCTAATTTTCCCAGCAACAACCTGGGACAACTGGTGTCATGTTGCCAAACAGAAGAGATGGCCCAAATCCCAGGGTCTGGTTCTTTACTGAGGGTCAGTACCAGGCATGTAGCACCCAGGTGACTGACCTGAGCTAATCAGCTCCACCTCTGTCCTTAGAACAACAACAAGATTCACCATATGTCACACTGTTAGGATAAACTCATTGATCAACTAACAAAACCCAAGCCTGGGGCATACAAAAACACTCTTAGGCAGAACATTCTAAGGGATCAGAGATTAGTTCCCAGGAACCAGCCAAGGTCTAGCCTGAAAATAAACATCCCTTAGAAGTCCTAATGTCCATAATAGCCAAACTATGGAAAGAACCTAGATGTCCATGATGTCCATCAACAGATGAATGGATAAAGAAGATGTTATACACACACACACACACACACACACACACACACACACACAGGAATACTATGCAGCCATCAAAAGAAATGAAATCTTGCCTTTTGCAATGACGTGGATGAACTAGAGGGTATTATGCTGAGCGAAATAAGTTCAATCAGAGAAAGACAATTATAATATGATCTCCCTGATATGAAGAATTTGAGAGGCAACATGGGGGGTTTGGGGAGTAGGGAAGGAAAAAATGAAACAAGATGGGATTGGGAGGGAGACAAACCATAAGAAACTCTTAATCTTACAAAACAAACTAAGGGTTGCTGGGGGGAGGGGGGTCGGAAGAGGGTGGTTGGGTTATGGACATTGGGGAGGGTATGTGCTATGGTGAGTGCTGTGAAGTGTGTAAACCTGGTGATTCACAGACCTGTACCCCTGGGGCTAATAATATTTTATTTGTTAATAAAAAATAAAAAATTGAAAAAAAAAAGAACTAAGAGATCATTTTAGGCCCACCATGGAACAGTTCATCTTCTGACCATGATTTGAAATGAGAGTTTAAAATTCTGAGCTTAACAGTTGTTTCCTTCTTTTATCTCTTGAGTGCATTCAGAAATAACAATCCCACTCAGTCTTTGCCGTCCTCATCATTGCCATAGATTAACATAGATGCACAAACTACATGGTCTGTCAAGGTATTTCCTTTTTAATAGGCACTTGGTTTCAACAAACTACAGGTGATTTTCCAATTAGCCATGGTGCCATGTGTTATCAGAGCACCATTTTCCATTGCATTTGAAACCAAGAATACAGCTAAAGTAACCATGGAACTCCACCTTTTTGAGTTTGTTTTCCTACAGCCATTCCTGGTACCACATATGCATCAGCCATATAATAAATACTGTTTATATACCCTATCTATATCTCTCAAATCTTGCTGTTGTAGTACAGGGTGGCTCTGACCTCTAATTGCTTGAGGGCTTTCTCTGGAGCCCAAAAATCTTTCTATCTTCCAGCACAGCTGGTCAGAAAGGCTGGGAAATTGTTTCCTAGCAATAGCCATTAACCAGTGACTGACAAGAGGCACTGTGTAAATATTCCAGCTCACTTGTCCTTTTCTGAGCTAATGCTGAAGCATGTGTTCTACGGATTTGCAGAGTTCCCCAGGCAGGTTTAGCTCCCACAGTAGTGACTGACTAGATACATAACCATTTTTGGTTGGTTCCATTCTTTGTCTTATTTCTTACTACTTTTATTTTCTGAGAGCATCCCTAATGCCCCCTATTGGCATAAACTAACAGGAAGACAGCAGGCAACATGCAAAGTAGTTATAAATAATTTTTACCTTCTAATGCAAGGAAATCATTTTCTTTTCTTTATGTAATTATAAATGATAATAATCTTTGAACACATGGCCCTGGCTTTTTTGCTTTCCTGCGGATGGAATTACACAAAAAGCTTGTATGCCAAGGCTGGGTTACAAGAATGAGTATATAGGTTAAGTGTAAATTCATTATAAAAGTAAAACAAAAATAGAAAGAAATGTGTCCCTGGAGCAATTTGGTAATATGAGAACCCTTTCAGAAATGTAAAAGAATTGTCAAAGAAAAAGCATAAATTTCAAAAACATCTTAAATAGCATTTGTATGCACTTAAGTAATATTTGTATTTTTATTTATGATTTACATTTAACACTTCCTCTTTCTGAACCATTACCTCATTCACTAAGATATAAAGTGGTTAAGCTACATAGTAAAGTTTGAATTCACATTTTTAACTACATTTTTTCTTTCTTTATATCTAAATTTGTTACAAAGCAAATTGTGTTTTATTTATTCAATTACCTTTAACAACTTTACCTAATCAAACCAAGTATTTTCCCAAAAAGGATTCCCATGGCATTTGTTTAATCACAGAAATGATCATGATTATCCACATAGCTACCATTACATGCACAAACATACAAACATGGTATATAAATAAAATGAATGCTTATTGTCAATATGTATGGTAATTTATAAATATAAGATATTTATGGTAAATTTATAAATATAGAATTATTAATATAAAATGCCTCCTTCATAATTGCTTAACACAACTTATCTCCTATTATAGTTTCAAAATCAGGGCGTCTATAAACCACTTAGTCCTACTAAATCAGATTGCTTGGTATGCAATAATTAGGCTATTGCAAATTTAGGAAATATGCCCCATACTAAATGAACCTAAATTTTGATATTTCACTAGAAGGACTCATAGAACTCATTGAAAGCTATTATAATCACAGTATGGTTTATTACAGAAAAAGTATATATACCAAAACCAGCCAAGGGAAGAGATACATGGGTCACAGCCTAGAAGAGATCTGAACATGGAACTTCCAGATGTCCTGCCCGCATGGAATCACAGACAGCATTAATTATTGTTGGCATGAGGTGTGAGAATACATATGGACTTGTCAACCAGGTAAATTCACCAGGTAAATAGCATGTGTCACATAAATTGGTGTCCAGCATCTTTATTGGAACTCCATCAAATAGGTAAGGCTGATTGCCCACAAGGCTGATCTTTCAGTTTCCAGACCCTCAGGAGGTCAAGATGATAACTGACAGAGTCCTCACCCTAAATCACATTATTATTATTATCAGATGATCTCAAGCTCTACAGACAAAGAAAAATTCCAATCAGGCATGACATTCCAAGGGCACAGACATTATCTCCCAGAAGTCAAGAGCAAAAACCTAGACTTCTCTGAACAAAGTTAAATTCTTTACTTCACTGGGAGGTAGGGGGATGGGACTATAAAGTTTCCCAAGTGAATCAAATATAGCCTAATTAGCATCGATATTTAAATCAGCATTTTGGAACTACTGCTTCAAATTTCGCATCTCTGCCCTATCCGGTCTTCAGTACAATTTGCTGAAGAAATAATGTTTGATTGCCTAAAAGTAAATTTTAAACTGCCCCTTTTAGTCTTTGCATGGATACTTAATTACCATAATTTAAATTAATGACATGTTGATAATTTAAAAATGCAGGGAAAATATGGAAAATGGGGGAAATGTATACCATATGAATTTAAAAAGGAAATATTGTTAATTAAGCCATCTGGCACATTGTCTTATACATAGTTATTAAAAAATTCACATATCACATTGATTTTCAGAACTAAAGGAGCAATTTAAATTAAAGATATGTCAATGTTTGGATAATTTATATTTTTACTTTAAGGGAAAAAAATCTATGTTAGAAACACTGAGCTTAGAATTTGTCTAATTCAATGACAAAATAATTAAATTAGGTCCTTTAGATATGAAGTGACTTTCTTAAAATCACATTTGAATTGGGATTACATACAACAGAAATGTCACTATAACGGCTTAAGCAAGTGAAGGTTGACTTTTCTTATTTATGAAGAACTCCAGAGGCAGAGACCAAGCCTTGAGTGCTTAAGGAAGCCATTAAGGACTTACTGCTCTGTGAGCTTTTGCTCTATTATTTGTAGCATGTGGCTTTTTCACATATGCTCTTATGATGGTTTCACCTCTTTGAGAAATTATATCCACATTCCAGTGGATGTATAGCAGGCAAAAGAGAAATACAATACCCTTTGCAGTATATTTTGACTTACATTAAATTGGATAAAACTGAGCACTGTAATTCTCATATAAGGGAGTACTGAGAACTAAGTACAGAAATGTGCATATAATAGATAGCAGGATTTTAAATAAAAACTTATATTAGTAAGAGAGAAAGGGAGATTGGATATTGGATATATCTATGTTTGTTGTATGTTTTTTCATCAAATATCTATTAATCACCCATTCGTCCTAGGCTCAGATTATAAAGTACTGAACAAGACCAACAGAGTCCCTAGCCTCTAACCTCAGAGAACTTGTGGTAATGGGAAAAAACAAAACAAAACAAAACTGTAAACTATCAAGTACACAAACTATATGAGTGAAAATTGTAATAAATGTTATATAAGAAGAAAAAAATGCTATGAAAAAGAATGAGAAACAGGAAGGCATGATTCACTTCGAGATCTGTAACCTGGAAAGATTTTTTTTTTTAAAGGGATGGAATCACAGCTAAAGCTTGGAAGAGAAGTATCAGCTTCCTTGCGGGAGGGAAGAGTGGTCTCTGAAGCAAGAACAGAACGTGTACAGGTGCTGAGTTCTAAGGGACTGAAATACTTAAGAACAGGAAGATAGGCTAGCATGGCTAGAGAATGATGAATGAGTGAGATGATCTGTGAGAGAAGGCAAGGCAAGTGTTTGATTTCTTTTTACTCTGATCCCCACCCCCTACTCTCCCTAAAATAGGTAGATTCTAAAATACTAGATCGCATGGAGAAAAAATGATAAAGCAGAAATACAGAGAACAAATTTTAGTTTCAAAAGCCAAGGCTGCAAGATGATAAAAAATCTTGATAGGTAAGAACTGTCACCTCAACCTAGACAGCAGAAGATTTCCAAATAATGGGAAAAAGAAAAAAAAACAAAAACAAAGAAATGGATGGTGAGTGTCAGTGGGTCTTGAGATGGCAAGGCCATACCCGCAGAGATCTCACAGAGAGGAACACTGATGTTAGTAGCCAGAAGTTGTCCATGGTCCCCTCTGTGGCCGTCAGGTAAACACTGCTTTAGACCTAGAGCAATGGAATATGTAAATTGGTCCCTTTGTCTATCCAAACTCCACCTGAGAATGCAGCTGGGAAGGTCTGTGCTCACCATCTTTAAGCTTGTCATCGGAAAGGGCTTTCTCTTTCCCTTTAGTAAACATTGCTCATTGATTACCTAGAAGTGATGTCTACTTATGCCCTCCGTCTTTGTTCTACCTAAAAGCCACAAATCTTTGTACTGAGGACATAGTCACTAAAACATGGCCTCTTTTCTCCTTTATAGTCTAGTAAATAAGGACAATAAACCAAAGAGGGAAAAAGAAGGCAGAGGGAAAAAGAGGGAAGGGGCAGGGGAGAAAGAAAAATAATCATAAATTCTATTATTGCTACATAATTTCACATAACTACATTTCCTTTAAAGACCAACTTTTTAAATTCAACACATGATTACTTAGGGCTTACTGTAAGGCCCTAAGCCAGCCAGCCATGAAGACACATCTTGAACAGGTGTGCAGAATTCATGGCATTCATTGAATTTCTTTACTTGTATCTTATTTCCTGTCAACTATTTGCTGACATGTGTCAAGACCTTTATTTCTAACTAACCTGCTTCTCTAGCTCCAACACTCAGTCTTTTTGATGTCACTCCTATATATTGGCCCCGATGCCATTAACACCTTCTACCAACTACCCGTCTTCTCTTCTGGTAGGGTCAGGAATTTCTGCCTTTCAATACTGCTTGTCTGTGTCTGCAGGCCATGACAACGTCTGTTGGTTTGAGGGTGGGATCATGGACCACTACAGCTGATGTTTATACCATTTTGTGCAGTCCCAGACAGAGGATTTTGGCATAGCAATCTCTTTAGTCACTTGTTATTCTTGTCACCGCTTTATCAGCATCTGTCAAGCAGGGACACATGCTGTCTCTGTTTTGTATGACATGACTGTCCCCGGTATCTAGTGATGATGCCACAATCCCCACAGGCAAGCACTTAACATTGATCATGATGCTGGTGCTGAGACCTGCTCATCAACCTTTCATGAATTACAAACACTTCAAGTTTGACTCACATTTTATTTTTAATATGATTTCAAAATGCTTTGAGATTCCTCAGCATGATAAAATCCTATTGGAGTTAGAGCTGCTTTTGTTGCAATTCTGAACAATCAAAAGTGTAGAGTCACCCTTGAGTGACTATGATAACCATGGCATTTCTAAAGAAAATGTTAAAGCTCTTTAGAATGATGGCTTAGGGGCTAGTCACATCACACAGATATATGTAGATATATATTTTTTAAAGAGCAGAGTTTTCAATAAAAAAATCTAATGAAATCAGACATATTTTAAAATCTCTGTAGTTTACTATTTGGTATCTAATCTTATGCTCTCATCTAAAACACAAAGATATTTGGGAGTTTATTTCCTTGAAATTTCAGTTATTTCCAAAATAGTAGTCTGTAATTTTAGTTGTGTTTTGGCTCAAGGGAAATGTAAAGATTAACCATATGGGCTATTTAATTGGTCCCAGGGGGGTTATTTTCAGAATATGCATTATATAAAAATGGACAAAGCACAGAAGAGAAGAAGGCATGAGGGAATAGTGGAAAATGCACTGGCCTGGGTTAAAAAATTCCAAACTCAGTCTTATGCATAGCACTCCCCCTTATGTTTGTTTTCTTATTTCTTAAATAAAGATAAATGATAATTCCTACTCCCTAACTTCATCATGACTTTTTTTTTGTTGAGAGACAAACAAAAAAAGCATAATATACATAATAACTATAAAGCACATGGAAGAAATTATAATAATTATTATCTTCATTATTGGTGAACAATTACTAAACTCACTCAAGTAACTATATCAGCCAGCCAAGCCAAGCCCACATCCAAATTCTGCTTATTTCTTAACCTGAAAATTCAAGTTAAGAAAAACGATTTTTTTTAAAGATTCCGTCCATTTATTTGACAGACAGAGATCACAAGTAGGCAGAGAGGCATGCAGAGAGAGAGGAAGGGAAGCAGGCTCCCCGCCCAGCAGAGAGCCCGATGCGGGGCTCAATCCCAGTACCCTGGGATCACGACCTGAGCCAAAGGCAGAGGCTTTAACCCACTGAGCCACCCAGGCGCCCCAAGAAAAATGATTTTTTTACCCAGCTATCCATCCATCCCCATGTGCTTGCTGTAAGAGAACATTTAATTCTGAACTTCATAATTTGTGGCATATGTTTGTTCATATTCTATAGCAATTCACAAATTCACTCACTCTGTCCTTGCAAATAGCACCGATTCAGTTTGAGTGGACACAGCCTTGGCCTGGAGGAATATATCAGGATAGGTGGGTCCAAGCTAATGATGGCAATCTAGCTCACCTGTGGTGATGACTGGTTGCAACCCAGCCTTGAAGGGAGAGAGGAAGGGAGTGAGAGAGAGAGAGAAGAGAGTAGATGACAGTAAAGGGGGGGCGGGAAGATATATATACACATATATAGATATGTATATATACATATATATATAGAGAGAGAGAGAGAGAAAAGTATGTAGAGATATAGATATA
Source organism: Mellivora capensis (assembly GCA_004024625.1). Classification (NCBI taxonomy): domain Eukaryota; kingdom Metazoa; phylum Chordata; class Mammalia; order Carnivora; family Mustelidae; genus Mellivora; species Mellivora capensis. Next base: position 13,199 of record PISX010010356.1, read on the forward strand.
AGGAGCCCTGGGTTCTTTTTTTTTATATATATATATATTTTGTCAGAGAGAGAGGGAGAGAGAGCAAGCAAGCACAGGCAAGGAGAGTGGCAGGCAGAGGCAGAGGGAGAAGCAGGCTCCCTGCCGAGAAAGGAGCCTGATATGGGACTCGATCCCAGGACGCTGGGATCATGACCTGAGCCGAAGGCAGTCGCTTAACCAACTGAGCCACCCAGGCGTCCCCTGGGTTCTTGATCAATAAAGTGAACGAGTAAATCTAATGACTTCTAATCACTGAAAAGCTTGCTAAGTAATAAAAAATGACCTTGAGATTTAAGCCAATATTAGCTACGTTTTCTGTTCCTTTTGGCTGAAAGCATCTGACATTAGTGGTATTCCCATCCTACCGCCTCTGGCCAAATGGTGGTACTACACTCCTGGCTCCCTTGGGCTGATGCATATTCAAGAACCAATTGTGAAACCCTGCCAGGCTCTTTTTTTCTCTGGAACAGTGACGGTCAACTTTTGAGGTGATTACTACCCATCAGCCTGGATCCCTAAATGACTAGGATAAGCAGAATACCATCTAGCAGGAACAAGATATAAGTCTTTGTTACTGTAAGATACATATATCCTGGACTTAGTTACTACAATATAAACTAGCCTGACCTGAAATGAGACCAGGGTCATGGGTTGATATGTGATCCTTAAAATGATATGTGGAAGTCCCAACCCCCATACCTTGGAATGTGACTTTACTGTAAACAAGTTCATTACAAATTAATCAGCAAAGATGAAGTCCTCTGGAGCAGGATAGACTGTTAATCTAAGATGACTAGTGTTCTTGTAAGAAGAGAAAACAAGCAGACATTGACATACAGAAGAATGTCACGTAATGATGAGTAAAGAACAGGCAGAGCTAGGTAGGGAGAGCTAGGTAGGGGCTACCAGAGCAGCCTCACAGAAATTCCAAAAACAGCAGAGGTGAGAGGAAATCAGAGATAAGGAAACAAAGGGTACTGTGGGTCCCTAGGTGTCAGAGGTGGGGGTCTTTTTAAACCAGCTATTTGTGACCAACAAAGAATTGCTACAATTACCCACTCTAAAGAAGGAAGTTAGCCATTGAAGGTGTTATCACTAGCCCTTGCTCAACGGTGCTATCAATACAGATGTTAAAAGGATTTAAGTTCCTTGGTTAGCCCTCAATAAAAGACCAACTCTAAAAGCCCTCAGTAGCAACCCTGTCATTCTTTTTTTTTTTTTTAATATTTTGTTTATTTATTTGAGAGACAGTGAGAGAGAGCTTGAGTGAGGAGAAGGTCAGAGGGAGAAGGAGACTCCCCATGGAGCTGGGAGCCCGATGCGGGACTTGATCCCGAGACTCCAGGAACATGACCTGAGCTGAAAGCAGTTGCTTAACCAACTGAGCCACCCAGGCGCCCAACCCTCCTGTCATTCTTGAGAACTTTTTCTGTATCCTTGCTTAATAAAACTCTATTGTTTTACTCACTCCCCTTTGCCTCCAAGATTCATTCTTCGACTGCATGAGACAAGAACCGTGTTCTCCAGCTTCAGTGACAGAGGCAGAGGTTGAATTATTGCAAATGCAAGCTAAGCAACATCAAGGACTGCCAAAAAATTACCAGAAACTAGAAAGAAGCAAAGAAGGATTCTCCCCAATGGGTTTCAAATGGATCTTAGCCTGGGTAATACCTTGATTAAAGACTTTCGGCCTCCAAAAAAATTCTATTGTTTTAAGCTACCCAGTTTGTGATACCTTGTTAAGAAAATCTTAGGAAACTAACCTGATCAAATAAAGTTGTGATTGTGTTATTTTATGTTATTGTATTATTTTGTTTTCATTCTTTGTAAAAATGATATAAATTATGTTCAAAGGCATAATAGACATGGTCTTCCATACTTGGTAGTACTTTCAGTAGGACTTTGGAAATGTATTCACATGCATAACCCATAAAGGAAGCCAAAGTTTTAAAATATCCTAAGTAAACATTAAGAGCAGTAACTGGGAGTTCACATAATAGTTTCACACAATCTAGATAGCCTCAAAAGTTAAATACACACACACACACACACACACTTAGATGTCTCCTCTGTATGTGTTATTGGGTCCAGGTCAAAGGAGCGAGACTGATACAAAGCGAAGGTCAAGCAAAGCTTTATTTGCGCCAAGCATGAAAAATCAAACTGACTGGCCAGGGACGTCTCTTGCAAAGAGGTGACCACTCCCTGCCTTACAGACTAACTTTTATAGAGCAAATGCCATGTGGTTGGGCACGGCCATACACAGGTGGCCAATTAGATTGTAACACCCAGAGGAAGGTGCACAGTCATGCTAGGTCCCACACGGGTGGCCAATTAAATTACAATTCACCCCCTAGTAGCAATTTGAACTAGCCTATCACCTTGGTCAGAATTGGCGCCCAAAAGGCAGGGCCCACACTCCTTGGTAGCTAGGGAGACAGTATGCATGCTCTACTGATTGGATGTCTCCACCTGACCCAACTCATCCCTGCATTGGGGGCGTTATCTACACTTGACCTACCCTTGTAAGTTGGGCTTTGTTACCTGGGACTGGTTTCCCGGATTTGCTTTTAAGTAAGTTCCCCTGGGAGGGGGGGAAGGGTCAATTTAAGTTTTACTGCATAAACAACAAAATGGCTGTTCAACCAGGGTGGGGCCGCTCTGGCTGAATAGGCCCTTACATGTATATGTAAGTATGTAGGTGTGCATGTATGTATATAGTTATGTATTTAGCTAAAAAGTCTTCTAGAGTCATTCCTGTGAAGAAGGGTTCAAAGAAGTAGTACAGTCAGAAATCCTAGCCTGAATTTCTCAAATATACAGAATCCGAAGTGTCCAGCTTTCTCCAGGGATGCACACTAGACAATACCTAACCACAGACAGTGCTTGCATTCTACACATACTTTGGCCTAGTATGGCTCTCTTGCTACTGTGATTTATTGCTACTGAAGTCCTATATATCCTGTCTCTCTGAGCTCCAGATTCACCTCCAAACTCTCTTTTGGGCTTGACTCTGAGTCATATTGCCGTTAATTAGAACCTTCTTTGGTCTTAGGTCTCCATTTCATTCTTACATCTAATTGTTCCCTTTTCTTGGGAACCCATTTTGCCACCATCCTGAAATTGTCTCAAAATCATGACTTGTCCCTCAGCCTTTCCACTGCAGAAGGGAAATTCTAGTACAAAGAAATACATGGAAGTATCTCTGGGCTCTATGAAGAATGAAGGTCTTTTTCTTTTAATTCATAGAATTATATTCTAAGAGGCTCAGAGATGGTTTATGCTAGATGAATTTTCTGTTAGCAAAAATATAGCAAGAAATAGAATAAAAAACAAACTAGAGAATTTTCAGAAATCCAGGATAGATGACAAAGGTTTGGACATTATGTTCCATAGTCACTATTTTACGGTATTTTAGCCCAAGGCCAAGTTCTAATTAATTTGTTCTCTTTACATACCAGAGAGAACAAATTCTGACTCATCTAGAGCCAGAATCTATGGGCATGGCCTCTCCCTACTTCCCCAAGACTCAGACAACCTGGTCCAGATGAATAAGAATGATATGTATTTATATCTCTTAATTTTGGACCCTGATAAAAGTGGGCTTTCTCTATTTAAGACTATGATAATTACAAAATAGCAATTATATATAATTCATCTGGACAGAAATCAGGATCTAAGAGCTTGGCAAAACATGATGCTTCTATTTCCTTCCTTTATTTGTCTTAATTTTGATAAATTACTTTTACATTATTTGATAAAACTCCTGTTTTTGAGGTGAAGGAAAGATTGTTACTTGGCAAATGACTAATACACCCTCTAGCCTGAACAGAAGATTCCCTAGTGTTCTTCTGGCACAAGAGTAGCTTGAGAGATTAAAGATGTTTAACACAGAAAAGAAATGATTTAGGCACTGCTGAATGTTTTACAGGTTATGTAAAAGAAGGATTGATTTTTTTTTCCCTAAATAGTGCCACAAAGCAGAACGAGGGAGAGAGGGTGATAGTTAACAAAATAATGATTTCTGCTTAGTAAATGCTGTCTTTTGAAATATTATGCTTCCTGTCATGTAGCATGCTTAGATAAAAAATTGAAGAACATTCCCCAGGTAAAATAAAGATGTTATTCTTTTTTTTTTTTTTTTTTTTTTTTTTTTTTTTTTTTTTTTTTTTTTAATTTGACAGGTAGAGATCACAAATAGGCAGAGAGGCAGGCAGAGAGAGAGAGAGAGGAGGAAGCAGGCTCCATGCCAAGCAGAGAGTGGGGCTGGATCCCAGCACCCTGGGATCATGACCTGAGCCGAAGGCAGAGGCTTTAACCCACTGAGCCACTCAGCTGCCCCTAAAGATGTTATTCTTGCATTGGATGGGTTTTTGGTGCCACTGAACTTCAAAATTATATTGTTTCTAAAAGAGACTTGACCTAATTATTGTTGGTAAGTTGGTAATCACTCAGAGTGAAAGGAACTATGCAGGTGAAAGAGGCTTCAAGACAGCAAGTATGGTCCCATGGGAAGAGCAGGATGTTTGGAATCAGATCTACCAGCCAGGTTTCTGCATGTTAAAGATAAGATTTCATCATTACTAAAACCAGTAATACCCACCATTCTAAGCTCCATAAGTGACAAAATGACAGTTGTCAATTATAGTCAAATGATAACAGATTTAAATAAACCTTTCTTTTAAAAAACCAAATGTCAGGTAGTATAAAGAAAACAATGGCACAACAGCTTGGAACAACTTCTTCAGAGCCCTGCTGATTAGGCTAGAGGCTTGTTAATGACACAGTGACATCCACAACTTCCTTGCCCCTTTTAGGCACAGAAACTCTATTGAAACAAAGGGGAACTTATTCGTTTGTTTCCTTGTTTGTGAAACATATTTTTACTATTGTTCTATTCTCCCATGACAATCAATTATGTAGGAGCAATGTTATAGTGAAACCAGACCAAAAAAAAATTCGTAAGTAACATATGGACAACTCCTTCTTCCAAATGACCCATAGATGCATACAAATAACTCCACTCCCCAATTTTCTGAAGTCCATGTCTGCCTCTCAATCACCCTGTAGGCAGTGGGGAATAGATCAAAGAAGTGACATTAACCTGCTCAATACCCATGGACTGTCTACCAGAACATAAACCTCGCCTCTTCGTCCCCTCTATTTTCAGTTTTCCTCCTTAAAAGACTCATTGTTATCTGTATAACTTTTGTGATACGTTTTCTCTCTGACATACCTTCAAGTTTTTACTTTTACTTTGTATTAAACAGTTCCAACCCAGGATAGGCAATATTCTTATTCTTAAACTTGGCATCTCAAATGTCATCTCTGACCTTGATCAATGTATCTCAGGAATCTGGCTCCATGGGGAACAGAGAATCTTTCTGATTTATGCTGACATCTCTGTATAGGCAGCAGAGCTGAGACAGGATTGAGGATTCCTCAAAATAGAGGGTTAAGATTTTCTTGTGATCAGAAGAACTGGTAGTAGCTGCACAGTGGGTAAGGTTATGTACTTATCTGAGATTGGAAAGAAGGTAAAGAGATGACCAGATCTTGACTCTCAGAATTCTTGATCTGATCGTCATTGTTGAAGCTGATTCTTAAAGCAGAAGCAAAAAAGGAACATTCTAGGAAAAATCATTCTCTATTGTTCTAATGGAAAAAAATTGAATAGAATTAGTATTCTAATTACTGATGGAGGATTTCTGGCAACAGATACCTTTTCAGAATCCTTAAAATGAATCTTTGCATTTAAATAATTTGAAGATGGAAAGACCCCTATTTCTAGCTTCCAGAGAGTCAATGTTGTATGAATATGATAATACCAGTCTCAAACATCTACATTTTAGAAGGCAAATCACCTCCCCTCCAATTCTATCACTAAATATGAATATTAAAATAGCTTTAATATATTGATATAGAACTATGCTTCATATAAATTCTACCCATCAGCAGAGCAAAATGCATCTCCAGAAAAGGATCTCCATTCCTAGCAAAAACGAATCACCTTAGATACAAAATTCAATACTCTTTCTCAAAGCATAAACTTGCTCCTGAGAAGTGTGGCTGCCATTGCAATTTCATACATTGAATGAGTGGATGCCAGTGTGGATGCCATTGCATTGAGATTTCATACAAGTCCACTTTAACTCTGAAACTGGACATCCACCCTTTAAAACCTAGATTTTTTTTTTCCAGACTAAGAATTTTGCATGGGATTTTGCCCATAGTAAATGCAATTATGACAACCTTTTGGGGAGTAAGCCTACCTTAAAAAACACAAGACTTTGTATATGTCCCACCCGGTGTGCAAATCTATACATTTCTCATTTGCTAACTCATAATTTTTGTGGTTAATACAGGAAAAATACAGCAGATACAACTCTAGAATAGTACAAAGTGGGAGGTATATGAACAAAGAAAGAGTCTAGATGAAGTTACTCTGTAAATTGTTATATTTTTTTATTCCAAACCCCTATCTGCAAATCATAACTCTGGTACGATGTGCAAACTTATTTGGAACCCTTCTGACTAAATATTGAATCTTACACTTGGGTGAATTCTCCTATAGGCCCATACTCTATTTACATGGCTCTTAAGAACTTACTATTGTACTGAAAAGAGACAAAGATGAGGCTCAGGAATAGTAGAAAAAAGTAAAAATATTTACTCCTTGAAGAGTTTAGCACACCTACCCCATACTGCTGCTTTCACAGCCATTTCCCTCTGCCTAAGTCACAAGTAAATGTAACTAAGTTCCTGATAGGACTTCCCTAGCAGCCAGATCAACAATCTCCCCTATCTCCCAGGGTCCTTCCCCTTATACAATCAACCCCTTAGGTAAGACCCCCATGGAGTTTACCAAACACCCCACTCTTTTTGTTTGGAATTAACCATTCTGGCCTTAGGCTGGGAACCCCAAAACACTGCACCCTTTGTTTCATCCTACATCTCTCTCTGCCTGTACCCTAGCTTTACCTACCCTTGTGGACCCTTGAAGCATGTCTTGTACTTCTTCTAGGACTTGTGAGGAATAAATTTCTTTATTTCAACTTTTCTTGTGATCTTTTGTTGAACCATGGCTCATCGTCCATCAATCTGTGTTCACTTAACAAATGTTAATTTAACAAATTCATCACAGCCTCCTATAAAGTAAAAGATAAGCCATTTACTCATGTATATTTCCTCTGGGGCTTACCTAAATTTTTGCCTGGATCTCTTAAGCTTCATGCCTACCCTGAAAAGGAGTCCCCTGGCAAATCTTTAACAAACATCCACAGGGAAAAATAAGTCTTTAAAGCTGGAGGATGTACAGGTATATGGCAATGTAGTATGAGAATCAACAATTTTACCCCTTAGTAAAGTCATACCCTCACCAGGGAGTAAAACAGAGTCTGTCCCCATCCCCCACCCCTCCAACCCCCACAATGGTTGAAGACAGAAAACAGAGCAAGTTTATGTTTTCCCTAAAGGCCAACAGATATCACCTTGGGCTAACAGAACTAGAAAATTCTACAACTTTCTACATGATTTGAAATCCATAAATAAAGATTGGGGGAATTTGGAAAGCTGAATATCTCTTTCAAACCATTAGTTTGAAGAATATGATAAACAAAAATCAAGTCATTATCAATCAGGAACAAATATCGGGAACAAAAATAATTTCATGTTCTCTTTGGGTAAGTTTTTAAAATATCCTACAAATACTGTAAAAAAGATTTTTTTTAAGTGTCCTATTTATAGTCTGTCCTAGAGAAGTTCTATAATCACATTCACATATGCTACACAATAAAGAAATTGCCCTTGGTCATCATTATTTTTGGATGTCAAGATAGCACACAGTTGTAAGCACAGCATGTCTTTTTTATTTAATATTGTTTTTAGCCGAAAAGCTAGGGGCAACTGTCAGGCCACTCTGGTTCCCTTTCTTAGAACTCCCCTGAGTACTGAAGTGTTATGAGATGATAATATCCAGGATTCCTTCATCTGGAGATGATATCAGACACACTAAAATCAGGTAGAATATGATTCTATGTTTCAAAATCATTGTGTCAGTACATTGTTTAGCTCATCCCCTTGGGCAGGCTTATGACAATGGGTGTGAAGATTCATCGTTTCAAATACCACCAGCCTGGTATAATGGGTGAAACCTGAAATTCAAAATCAGCTCAACAGTATTTCGGTCTAGTGCTTACTTAAAATCTCTATTTATCAAGGCTTCGGTTGCATTTTAAAAATGTGTTAAAAGAACTCATTAGGAGCTGCCTTGCATGGATTATTCTGTGCATCAATTTCATTAATGTTGTGGAATGTAATATTAACTGTATATCATTCTGCAGATGCTAATTATTATTTAGAGGAGCTGAAAACCTTCCTCTCACACACACTGAGGAGTCTACCTATCATCCTTTATAATACCCATATTTCCCCATTATTTACTCCTTTAGACAAATGTATGAAGAGTTTAATTTTAAAATACAATCTTACTGTTTAGAAGCCATAATTTAATAGTTATTCCACTCAGTCAAAGATTAGGACTTTTAATCGAGCAATGTTCATTGACTATGGCTAGTTTGTCACACAATTTGCAAAAATATACTATAAAATTATCATGCATGGAAATAAGATGACACAAACCAATTAGCGCTAAGGTTGCAGAGTAGAAACTAGTATCAGGGTAACAAGTACCAATTTTCTTTCTTGGTTATAGAGAGTGGTTTTAAAACATTTCAGTCAATAATTAAAAATAAGGAGAATTCCTAAGGCAAACTGACATCTAGCTTCTTTACTAATTAGATTAGAAAATATGTAAGAACTTGACACGGTTTTCAGAGAGCAACCACACACAGAAGCTGAATAGCAGGTACCACTAGATATAAACTCTCTAATTTGGACTATTCTCACTGCCCCTTCTTTTCAGGAAGGTTACTTACCTATCTGGTTTCTGGACTAGAGTATCTTAACTACACTGAAATTACTAAGAAGAGATTCTAACTGATCCATGTAGGCCAGGAATTAATTGCTATTATAATGTTTTATGACTAAGGCCATGGGAGCAAATGACTTAGCAATCTTTATGTGGTCTGAAAATTGCTTGCTAAAGTATTGTCACAAAATTTTTCTCTACATTGACTACGTATTAAAATATCCAATGATAATGCGCAATCCATGATATTAAATAAGTATGTTTGTGTGTGTGTGTGTGTGTGTATACATATCTATTCCACAATTTTAATTCTAGGCCTTCCTTTCCCTCCCCTTCTACTCCCCTGCCCTCCCCTCGCCTTCCCCCCTTCCCTTTTTCCTTTTTCCTTCCCTTTTTCCTTTCCTTTTCTTTCCTTCCCCTCCCTTCCCTTTCCTTACCTTTCTTTTCATTTGGAAGAGTAGAGGTGGTTATTGCCCCTGGTTTCTCTTCAATAAAAAATGCTTACGGAAACTAAAAACCCCTCAAAACAACAATAAAAAAGTTTACACATTTTCTCACCTTTGCCTTTGGCAACCACCAATCTGTTCTATGAACTTGGGTTTTTTTGGTGTAATTTCCTTTTTTCTTTTTGTATTCTACATATAAGAGGATTATAGGTTATTTGCTTTTCTCTGTTTGACTTATTTCACTTAGCACAATGCCCTCAAATTCCTCCATGTCGTCATAAATGACAAGATTCCATTCTTTTTTATAGTTGAAGAATATTCTACTTTATATATAAAACTATTTCTTTGTCCATTCACACAGCAGTGGACACTTAGATTGTTTCCTTATCAGGCCCTGTGTCCGGCTCTGCACTGAGCATGAAGCCGTCTTGAGATTCTCTCTCTCCCTTTACCTCTACCGCCCGCCTCTGCTCACCTACTCTTTCCCTTTCTCTTAAAAAAGAAAAAAAAATATGTGTATATATTCCTAGGCATTTTGTTCTTTTTGATGTAATGAAATCTGAGGAACTGAATAATATCCAGAAATCATGTAACCTGAGATGGGAACCTGGAAGATTATGGGTATGAGGAGAACACAGGGGTAGCAGATACAATGAGAGACCAACCCAAATTTACCCTCTAGGTCTGTAATAGTCAGTAATATGCCAAATAAACAGAGAAAAACAAATATGGACTTATTAAGGAGATATTTAATTCAAAAGAATTATTGTAAAAAGGTAAAAGGAGCTATTGTTATAGGGAAAATGCTATGAACATTATATCTGCAAGCATCGTACTCATTAGACAAAAGAGGGTTTTCTTGGAGTACCTGGGTGCCTCAGTTGGTTAAGCATCTGCTTTTGGCTCAGGTCATGATCCCAGAGTCCTGGGATCAAGCCCCACATCGGGCTCCCTGCTGGCCAGGGAGCCTGCTTCTCCATCTCCCTCGGCAACTTCCCCTGCTTGTGCTCTCCCTCTCTCTCTCTCAAATAAATAAAATCTTAAACAAACAAACAAACAAAACCCCCAGGGTTTTCTCTTACATGGAAGGATAAACAAGGATACAAAGAACCACATGCATAGAAATGGGATGAAAATACAGCATGGTCAGACAGTTGATCAGAAAAAGTTTTATCTTGAGGCCATCCTATTTTCATCTTTAAAATTATTTTTATTTATTTATTTTTTGCAGGGGAGAGAGAGCATGAGTGGGGTGGAGGGGCAGAGGGAGAGGGAGAGAATCTTAAGCAGGCTCCATGCCCAGCATGTAGCCCAACATGAGGCTCAATCTCACAACCCTGAGATCATGGCCTGGCCCAAAATCAAGAGTTGAACGCTTAACCAACTGAGCCACCTAGATACCCCAAGCCCAGCCTATTTTCAAGAGAGACTATATGATGTCTCAGTCTGAAAGTGGGTCAACATTCAGGGGCCTGGGAAAAGGAGAGATTCTTAGCCAAAGTCTGGTTAACAAGAATTTTATTTCTTTTGATCAGCAGGGACAAGTAGTTCAGCTAATCACTGATGAGACAAGAAATGGGAATTTGAAGGGTTTGTGTCTGTCCTTGTAATAGGTAGACAAGGGAAGTATCCATGAATCTTATCAAAGTCCTACAGGGAAGGACGGTTCTTTGAAATGAGTCATTTTTGGAAAATGAAAGAGTGGAAGATTTCTTAATCCTTTTTTTAAAGATTTTATTTATTTATTTATCAGAGAGAGAGAGAGTGTGTGTGTGCGCAATCAGGGGGAGCAGCACACAGAGCAGGTAGAGGGAGCAGCAGGCTCCCTGCCAAGTGAGGAGCCTGATGCAGGACTCGATCTCAGGACCCTAGGATTATGACCTGAGCTGAAGGCAGCCGCTTAACCGACTGAGCCACTCAGGCATCCCAGTTTCTTAATCTTGACCGTTTCCTAGGATCATATGGCTCCAATAAAGTTAAACATTATCAAATATATTTTATTCATCCAATTGCACATCTACATGCCAGAGAATGGTATCTTTGAAACAGTACTGGGAGTCTTCAGGGAAATACTGTTAAATTGTAGATAATAAGACCAACACTTGCTGTGAATGTTGCCTACATGTAATTTGTTGATAATGGAGTCTTTGTAACAAGTACATATGGTATTTAGCGCTGCCAGTGATGTGTTAATTAGCCAGAGTACCTAAATTTTTAGTACCTAAAAAATTACTATTTTTCCTGCTAACAATTACCTTGATGGTTTCTAGTTCCTAAAATACATGCTAAATATGCAACTAGGCATACTATTTTCAAGGACAGATAAAGGTGGGTGAAATCGAGAATTTTCAAAACATCCTCTGAGAATATAGACCAAAGAAAATGGTAAGTTGCTGTAAGAACAGTAAAAACCATTATAATATTGGTGAAATTGTGTAGGAAAACTGGAAGTGAATACAGTAATATTTCACTAAGCCTTTACCTTCTATATTCAAATTCAGTTATTAAAAATCAAGTCCATTGACCTTAAGACCTGAACATATTCTCAAAAATAACAAAATTAATTTCAACAATGGCAAATCACAATTGGATATACCCACCTCCTAGCATAACCTACACTACTAAGAAAATATTAATTTCTTAATAAATTGTCAAAATTTGAAAGCACAAAATAAATCATAAATACTAATGAGTGTTACAAATGATCCTGGGTATAAATAATGGCTTAGGCCTCCCCATGCTAAATGTAATGCATATCAGATAACAGACCACAGCTTGAAGTTCAACTATCAGTGAACAAAAGATCCAATCACATCCCTTTAATTCTCACAGACCTCAAAAATTTCTTCTGAAAGTGAGAAAAAAAAAAAAAGCTTAAATAATCTTGAACTTTTGTGAACACACAATAATTCTACAGTACTATTTCTAGGGTATAGCTTAAGGGGTAATAAAATATTTGATTTGAATAACAATATGACATTTCAATTATGTTGTCATATATACTAGGAAAGAGAAGGAATTCCCTGTTAATTGGGTTTCAGCTACGTAGCAGTCACTACCCATGCATTACCTCAATACCAAGGTAATGTGGGAAATCCATAATTTGCTGATGAGGAAGGAGAGGCACAAATAGGTAAAATAACTTGCTTTTAAGTCACCTTCAGGAAAAAAAGATGCATTTCAGTGGAAAACTTTATAATTTAGAGGCCATCCCTCCAGGATATCTGATATTAGCCTTTCATTGTCTTTGAGGTACTACACAGAGCTTTGTAAGTTGTAGGTAATTAATAGATGTCACTTCAAGTGTTCTTGTCCTATAAAGCAATACATTTCTTCCTTCCTACCCTTTGGAAAAACCAGCTTTGCTTCCATTTACATAATCGTTTAATATTCCTGGTATACACACACTACATATATACAGCAATCTTCCTCATTAACAAAAAGGATAAAATCTGCAAACTATGTTCACTTTTATATCTGTTTGACCATTATTACCAAAAAATACCTTTCTGAAAAAACCTAAATTTTGCACGATAAAACGAGGCATTGAAATTTGGATTATTTGGTTCAAAATCCCACAGTTTTTCTGGTACTCTATGGTATCTTTCCTCCCAAGAATCCTGAGGAACCAGGAGAATAGTTAACATGTATTCTCACTAAGCAGAAAAGAAACAGAGAGCATTTTCTTGACAGAGTCAGCATGGCTATCTAAATGGCATATTCAGCCCCAGATCTCGAGTATTTGGACTCCTTGTCTGTTAGCCTTTTTTTGCCAAATAATTGCATTGGGACAATGTTTTCCTGTAGAGGGGGAAATGGTCAAAACTTTGAAGTGGCACTGGAAAGTAAAGGAAGAAATAGCAAGAAGACTTTCAAAGAGACAAAGCAGTAGAAGAGACTGAAGTTTCATGCGCACCAGCCAGAGGACTGCAGGGCCAGGATGAAGAGATTTGATTAGCTAGCTCAGGGGAGAAAGAAATCGATATGGATGGTAATCCATTTGAAATCATGAATTGAGGGAAGCCCAAGTTCAATCTGGGGCAGGGATTACTTTTTCTGAGCCTCATACATACTATTTTCAGCTAGATAGGTTTAGCAAAAAACCCTACTTGTCTGGTTACCAATGAACTCACAGATATCTACTACTAAAAATAAAAATAGTTTGGGATTAAAATGAAATAACACCCAAGTAAAATAAAAACTCTAAAAATAGGACATTTATACATTTTAACTTTTATAAAACCTTGTATTGATAAGCTGATCCAAAAGATAAATTTGGGGCCAGAAGAATGATTTAGCTGAATATTGATTAAATTAAAAAAAAAAAACAAATCAAGGTCAAGGATAATTAAGGAAAATTGAATTATAATGGTTTATTTAATTTCTGAGGAGAAAAGACCAGACAGAGTGGCTCTCAAAAATCCTTATTTATTGATTTTGTTTCATTTGACCATTTGAAGAGCTAATCTGACACAGGCTATTAATTCATCCTGTTAGTGCAAGTATCATAATGGCCAATTGAATCAAATATTCTAGATAAATGGTTGACAAATGCCTGGAAAAAAATGTTTGATCACTGGATATTGAAATTTTCCACACAATTAATTGTGTCTTTGTAGGAGGAAGATGAGCTTAGAAATGGAATTAGGCTATTTTGGAAAATGGCTCTCCAACTATATACCTGAGTAGTCTCCAGGATAATTATCAAATTAATTCATTGAGTTGATGCTTTCACATAGTCCTTCCTAGTGCATTTCAAAATTTCAAAAATACCTATGTCTATAGTTTTATAACTTACAAGTGTTGAAGGACCAGCTTTGATAAGGTGTAAAATATTAAAAATGTTTATTTAATTGGTTTTCATGCAATTTCTTTCAAAATGCAAACTGTCAGTGACGAAGGAAAGAAGTAGAAAAGACCTAATTGTTGATGCTTTCTCTTTTCTACCAGTTTGTACTTAAGAATATATTTTAGGGATAATTTCAGACTCCCATGCATTTTATACTCACAGGGAAGGAACTATAACATGTTTTAAGTAAACATGAATTATCTATAAATGTGTTTTAGTATCTCCTGATGGATCTATATAATGGAAGGATTGAGATAACCTTTAGTTTCTAGAAAAAAAAATCCCTTTGGCAAATATTAAACTACATTTGAGTGAAGTTTCTGTAGTACTTGATTTTCATTGAGAAACATTTCATCTTAAGCATGAATTCACATGTTCATCAGACATTTATTGAGGACTTACTATGTGTCAGGATCAGTATTCTGGATGCAGCTCTAAATGATACAGAGGAGAATTGTCCTGATATTCACCGATAGCAATTAGGATAATGAAAGATTGAGATATTAAATAGAGAATGTTACTTATGTTTCATAATGCTATAAAAGAGAGAAAACAGATATAATAAAACTGTAAGAGGTGACTTTACCCTGTAGTTGTGATTAGAACACCCCTACATTATTTGGAATCACTCAGTTAAAAAAAAAAAAGAAAAATATTGTTAGATTATATGGCTGTTCTTAGGTTAAATTTATTTTAGTTCTGTTTCATGGTTATGATGAGCACTTTATCTAGAAAATAAAAATATGAATCTGAACTGAGACATGTGGAAATAGCTTTGATCACAAACCTTTCCTAATACTGTCACTTGAAGAAATATGTAGGAAGAGTTATTTACACAGTTTGGTAGGCAATAATAAAACTAAAACGCTTCACAAGCTAACAAAACTACATTTTCCTCCCAAATGCACAGTAAAACAAACAAAAAGCAAAATCAAGTGTCTGAGAAATTTACTAACACTTAGAAGCATAAATAAAACACTAATCTGAGAAGTTCTGGGAAAAGAAGTTGCACATGTGGGAATTCATTTTGAAGATATATTTACTAAAATTTTAAGGTCCTAACATAAGGTAGACCCCCTACATCATTTTATACAACAAAATATATCACACATGGATCAATAATGTAATTTTAAAGTATAAAATTGTATGCTACTTAAGTAAAAATTTTAGTCCATTTTTCTAACACTGTTGTGAAAAATAATTTCATTTGCATACTTGGGTCAGAAAAGTCAAGGTTAAAGATAATTTAGATAGAGAAGACACAAAGTATCTGTATGGCAAACTATTAAATTAGAAAAATCAAGTGAAAACTCTGTAACTCATGTGGGAGATGAAAACTAAACATTCTTAATATGTAATTAGCCTTCAACAATAAATAAGACTCTATGAATAAGAAAGGCAAGAGAAAAAAATGATACTATTTGGATGTCCACATACAGAAGGTTTGCCAACTGCAAATGAACATTTAAAATTCAGTATTTCAGTATTTTGTATTCTGTATTCAGTATTCAGTATTTTGATTAATAAAATGAATAGGAATGAAAATGATAATTTGTCTTTCTACAAATATTTTTCACCTGTACTGGCCAAATTCTGCATTTCTGTTTTGAGACTTATTTCTTCAAATATAGGTTTCATTATTATAAGGGTCAGGAAGAAGTTAAGATATATTAGACAGTAACTGTGTGTGTGTGTGTGTGTGTGTGTGTGTGTATGGAAAGGTGAGAACCGAGAAGCATTTACTTCAAGTATGATAATTAGAAAAATCATTTTCAGGGAGATGACATTTGAAATGAAACTTAAAAGACAAGGAGTCTAGGGGCACCTGGGTGGCACAGGCTGTTAAGCAACCGACTCCTGGTTTCAGCTTAGGTCGTGATCTCAGGGTCGTGAGATGGAGCCCCATGTCAGGCTCTGCACTCAGTGTGTATCTTCTTAAGATTCTTTTCTCTCTCTGTCCCACCGCCCCCCCCCCAATCCCCTAGGCATGCCCTATTTCTCTCTAAAATAAATAATCTTTTTTTTTTTCTAAAAGACAGATAAGGAGTCTATAGAAAGCTAGAGGAAAAATAATCTGGCTTAGAGTAAAAACAATTGGAATATGATAAAGACTTTAGAATGACTCAAACCCAGAAAGGAGACCAATGTGCCAGAGAGGAAGTAAAGTGAGAAAAAAAGGTGGAAGGAAATAGGGTTGAGTAGGCAGATTCTTAGATTAAGGGGTGGGGGCAAAAATTTGGAGCACAGGCAAGGATTCTGGATTTCATTCTAAGTGTTGTGGAAAACCAATAATGGATTTGAAGCTGGGGCAAGGATGCTGTGTAGAATCCATCATGCTCATGGGATGGGATGGGTAGGATGACTCAAAATTTGGATAAAAAGACATGTCCTTAGTTGAAATATGATCACAACTTGGAATCAAGTGCTAGCTATGACCTAGGGAGAGAAAGATTCAAAATGTATGCTAGGAGTAGTAATAATAGAACCTGACGACCAGTTAGATAGAGAGACAACAGGAATCAAAATTAAGACTTCTTCTGTTTCCTAAGCAATTAGATGGAAGGTTGTATCATTTATTGAGATGGTTCTGGCCATATATCCTCCTTCAGCTTCACTGAATCCTGGGTGTTTAGCTCTAAAGGGCACCAGTGTCTCTTGAAAGTCTGAGCACTGAGACTGGAGGAGGTGAGAGTCATCTGAGAGTTAAGGTTGTCTTCATGGGTCCCAGTGGTCCTCAAGTATTCTCTGCCCTTGTTCTTGTCCGTATGAAGCTTTCTTTCCCAGCTGTTCATCTCATTGACCTGAAGTGATGTTAATTTAAATACCAAACACAAGATAACAGCATGCACAGTCTTCTCCACCATATCCATTAATTGCATAAAGCCTAATCTTATTAATAAATTCTTTATTTATCACTTCTAGGTGTTCTGCTTCTTGATCACACCCTATTACAGAAGCTTTTCAACAATTGTGGACTCTGAGAAACAAACTGAGGATTTTAGAGGGGAGGGTTCGGGGGACGGGTGAGCCTGGTGATGGGTATTAAGGAAGGCACGTATTGCATGGAGCACTGGGTATTGTACGTAAACAATGAATCTTGGAACACTGCAATAAAAAAAAGAAGAAGAAGATAGGAGAAAAATATGGTGAAAGTTGAAGTAGACTGTGGATGTAGTATAGAAAAAAAAAAAAAGATTTTCTGTCTGCTCCCCTTTTCTCATTGAAATATGAGGCAAGTCCTTGAGCTGGCCTCAGCCAAGAGTGAGAAGATGGGATTTAACAGAAAGGAGAACATACTAATTAGAGAAACATTAGGATATCTGAATCACTGCTGAGAGGCTGGATTATATGATTTTCCACTAGTATTTTCAGTAACTGAAGAGTCACTGACTAAAAATAGGTAACAGAACTTTCAGTCTCAGTTTAGCTAATGCTGAAGGGATTTGCAGTAATCAATGTAAGTTGGGGTTTCAAATATTGGTACTTACTAGTCCTGATTTTTATTTTGAATTCATATAACTTTCTTAAAGAACATTACATAATTACATGTACTAATAACTGATTTAATAATTTATATGGCCTTAAGAAAGACTAATCTGAATAGGGAAATAGGTTATTGATTTTTGTAATTTTAATTTGCAGAAACCACTTGTACTGGAAGAATCTACTGAGCTCTCTAATGACAAAATGTGATGGCAGTGTTTATGGAATTTAGATGACCAGCTGAGGATTTAAATTTTCATATATAAGTTTCACAGTACAATGTAATAACAAACTGAAAAACAAAATCTGCATGTGGACGTTATGCAAATAAACTTTATCTCCAGAGTGTTTATGATCCTGTGGCAAGAGGAAATTTTTATGTTAATAAGCAGAATTACATTTTGAAAATATATGGTGACATCTTTTACTTTTATACTTAGGCTTGTGGTCCCCATTTATTTTCATATAAGATATTATGGAACAGTTATATTCCCTCCTATTGCTTTTATAAACATTTCCTCTAGGGGATAAAAATATGTTTATTCCAAATCCTTTTACAATTCATCTCTGCTGAATATGTACCTTAGATAAGACCATCCTCAATTTGAAAATAATAATACATTGGGACGCCTGGGTGGCTCAGTTGGTTAAGCGGCTGCCTTCGGCTCAGGTCATGATCCCAGCGTCCTGGGATCGAGTCCCACATTGGGCTCCTTGCTTGGCAGGGAACCTGCTTCTCCCTCTGCCTCTGCCTGCCACTCTGTCTGCCTGTGCTTGCTCACTCTCTCTCTGACAAATAAATAAATAAAAATCTTAAAAAAAAAAAAAGAAAAAAGAAAATAATAATACAAAATTAGGTACATAAGAAAAGTTACTATAAAATTCTCAAAGATCTCATTTAACTCTTCTGCTAACTTATTTTAATTATATGATTCAAAAACACATTTATAGACAAGTATTCAGATGTCTAATAGTTGGAATGTCAAAGGAAGGAGATAATGTGTGAATTTGTGCTTATCAGTCAAACATTATAATCAGGGCACTTTTGAGCTATAATTTCAAAGACATAAAAATCCCTAAAAAGATGATAATTTTAAGTTTCTGCACTGGTTATATTGGGCATAGGTCTGCATCCTAAGAATTAAATCACTTTTTACCTTAAACACTTAATTTTCATTGATTTTCTTGGCAAAATATAAAACACTTTTGTGGTTGTTGTTCTGCACAAGTTATCCTTTTATTTGGTCAATGGCAGCATTAGGAAAAACATTAGAAGCCACCAGGATCAATTTTCTTAAGAATAAAACAAGTAATTCAAGGGTATTTAATGGAAAAAATACCCAAACTTATCAATGGTAATTTTGGGCAGTAAGTATCACTATGAACTTTTACTATGGGTCTTTTACTTGTCTTACATTTTTTTGAAAAAGACATCAGGGGCACCTGGGTGGCTCAGTGGGTTAAGCCTGTGCCTTCGGCTCAGGTTATGATCTCAGGGTTCTGGGATCGAGCCCTGCATTGGGGGCTCTCTGTTCAGTGGGGAGCCTGCTACCCCCACCCCCGCCTGCCTCTCTGTCTACTTGTGATCTCTCTCTCTGTCAAATAAATAAATAAAATCTTTAAAATAAAATAAAATAAAATAAAAAGACATCAAAAGTACAGAAAAATAACGTTGTGAGGTTAAGATTCTAAGAATAGATTCTAAGCTAGGATTTTATCCTTAGGCAAGTAGAAAACAAACCAAGAGGATTAAACTTCATGCTAGTCAAATTAGAAAAAAAAAGCTAGGTTAATGGAATAATACTGTAGAGCCAAGATTGTTATAGAAGGTGAATGGATAGCTTCAGGTTACACAGAATATTGTTTTAATAAGTCAATGTCACCTGAGATTTCACCAGAAGATGAAAAGTGGAAAGCTAGTGTTTTTTACATTTTTAAATTGCTCTTTCTTTTATTAATATTATAGCAAATTCAAATTTTCTAATAAAAAAGTTATTCTTTTTGAAACGTTCATTTTTTTCTAGTTTTCAAAGATATGATGACTTTATTGTTCTCTTACCAGAAGACATTCTGATTTCTTATGAGCTATGTATCTGAGCTAATGTCAGGGATGTTTCAAAGACAGTTGACTGCAGAAAAATTTTAAAGCTATTTGATAGACCTTTCTAAAATGATGTAGATTTTTTTCATTGTTATATTTTATTGGCCAGTTATCTTTTCTGTGAAATACCACTGATGTCTTTTATGTACTTTTTAAATAGGTCTTAAATATTTCTTTATATATTTTGGACACAAATCTTTGTCATTTCTATGTGGAAAATTTTTTCCTATACTGTTTCCAAGTTTTACAAATACTTCATGGTATCTTTTGCCTTTTAGCGAAATTAAATTTTAATATAAATTATATTCACTAAGCTTTTCTTATGTCAATTATAACTTCTGTAAATTGTTTAAAAAATCTTCCATAAACAGAACTTATTAAGACACCCAGTTTGGCTAAGGTTTCTTCATAGGCAGACTTCTAATGAAGGCACAAAGGCAAAGGTAAATGGGAGAGAAAGGGGAGCAAGAAAAGAAAAAAAGGAGACAGTGGTGAAATGTACAGAACTGGAAGAAAGAAAGCAAATAGATGGGAGAAAGTGAACCCACTCCAAGAGCTGTGGCTATGAGTTCTACACCTTAACTTTCTCAGCTCATCTACCTTGTCCATCAGTCATTGTAACTTCAGCCACTTCACTTTTTCACAGCTAGAGTACATGTGCACGAGGCTACATGTGAATTCAGTGAAAGACTGCAGGGCGCGCCCCTCATGGCTGTAGCCTAATTCTTGTTAGGAAAGTGTAACAGGACTATAAACAAAATTATCTTCAAACACCTTCTCAAAATAACTCTGTATGTTTGGAAACTCACTTCATTTTCTCTTCTTTTTGGGCCCCTGGTGCCCATTACAAAACCAGGGGATCCAAAAAACAAACATTAAAGACGTTAAGTAATGTGAGAGCCATATGGTAACCCAGAGCTCATCTTAGTAAACACAGAGATGAAGATACTGAAGTACAGAGAAGTGCGTGAACTTGGATGTGAATTTACTGAACAAGTGTATACTGAGTGCCTGACAGTGCCTTGGACTCTAATGTGCCTTAGATATATTAATAACTGAAGAGGAAATATAGGGATCCTGTCATGGTGGACCATGCAAATTAGTTGTGGAAACATACAATAAAGAAGTAAACCATATATATATATATATATATGTATATACACACACACTATATATATATATACTAACTTATATATATATAATATATATATTTTTTAGTTTATATTTAGTTTATATATATATTATATATAGCTTATATATTTATACAAACACATAATCTCTATACAATAAAACATACAATAAAAAAGTAAATTTTCTCTCTCTATATATAGATATGTATATATAGAGATTATATATTTATACATAAATTAGTCCTACTGTGTTTTGAGTCTAATCTCAGTTCCAGATCTTGCTGACGCACATTCACCTGTTGCTAGCTGAATCCTCATTAGACTATATACATACTACATTTCACTTACAACAAAGCATGAGAATCAATTCTATCTGTATTGGAAGATCCTTAAGCACAAAGAATACTGAAGCTTTGCACCACTGTATCTAGCTCAGTATCCTAGATGTTCGGGCCTGTAGGGTATCTTGCAAATCTCAGGCCTGCCTGTCACATTCCTCTGACTTTTGGGTACAGTTACTTAAAAACTAGGAATGTTGTTCCTGCTCAAGCTCATTTAGAAGAATATAAAGGTGTTTTTGTTTGTATCACTTGTGACATTTCCTGGCTGGGGGGAGGCCAGGTACGCATCCGGCACAGTGAAGAATTTTATCTCGCCCAAAGGGCAAATGGTGTGTGCACTGAGAAAAAGTGTATTGGGTCCCAGGATAGAGGAGTTAGGGAGCCAGATTTTTATGATTGCTCTGGTTACAGCAACACACACCCTGTACAGCTCAGCAGGTAGGAAGGAGAAAGGGATTTAAGGGAATAACTTTTATCTCAATTAAAGACTGTCCTCAGAAGTCCCCTCGTGCTGCATCTTTCAGAAATGTACATTAATATGGATACCTTATTAAAGAAATTACACTAGAAAAAGCAGCAGGTATCAATGCATATGTTGCTGTGTCAATTTAGTCACACCTATTAAGAAATTACAGAAAGTTCACCCTAGCCCATGCATTTTCCTCATTTTATAGAGAAGAAACCATGGGACTGGGGCACCTAGCTCAGTCAGTTAAGCATCTGTTTTCGGCTCAGGTCATGATCTCGGGGTCCTGGGATCAAGCCCCATATCAGTCTCTCTGCTAAGCGGGGAGTCTGCTTCTCCCTCTCGCTCTCCCCCTATGCTCCCCATCCCCCCAAATAAACAAATAAAATCTTTAAAAAAGGAAATCATGGGACTAATATGTTCAATTACTTGTCTATATTTAATTACTAAGCAGATAGATACATTTATTATAACCCATAAGATACATGATTATCAGCCACATAGTAATGACTGAGCAACATTTGAGGCCATGCTATTCTAAGATTATTCGCAGATTAAAGATCAGTTGCAAGTGCAAGGTATGCATGGGGTGGCATGGTGGGAGTACATGGCAAACTTTTTTTATGAAATAATTATTACTTTAATTTCAACTCATGGTTCTTATGACTTATTTTCATTGCTAAACATACTGCTCCTTTAAAAAAATTTGTACTATTAACCTGACTTTCATTGAGGTGAACTACTCAAATCTTTCTCAGAAACAATGAATAGAAATTGCTATTATTTTTGGAATGGTATTTATGAATTAGGACCTCCTTGCATCCTCTCTGAATGAGCACTTTGGAAAAATAATATTCCAAGAGACATTTGAGCCTTTGGTATTCTTCCTTTGTGAAGCTACTTTGTGTTATTTGTTATGTCGTGTTAGTGATTTCTGATACGTTAAATTTTAAAAACATATGGTTTTCTTGCTATTACCCCTAGAGGAAGGGGTAAAAGTAGACAGCATGAAGAACAAGTTAGAACCATGAGTGCTTCCCCTCAGCATACAAAATCCTAACAATCTAAATACCTATGCCTAAAAATTCATTTTAGAAAATCAATAGAGAGATCTTCAGGTAGTCAATAAGGGTGATGAATTTCTCTGGTAGCTGAATCTAGACTGTGAAGGTAAGCCACAGGGCAGTAGGAATCTTTGTCTCCTGAAAAGAATCATCAGAATTTGTGAAATCCAGTGCTAGTTTCTTTACCACATGTGGAAAACTGTGATGATTTAATATCACTAAAATAAAATTATTTGAAAAATAAATACAGGATTAAGAAAAAGTAGCTATTAGTGTCATCTATTCTACCGCATTTTGTTGCAGTGAACTACAGTATTACAGCTATAAATGGTGATTCTGAGTTTATTTCCCTTATGAAGTTCTGGAAGATGCAAAGCTGCAACTGCATGCTTCCTGAGCTTTCTGCACTGCCCTAAGTAAGCACCTGGAGGTTTTCCAATTGTCATCATTTTTCAGTGTTTCTTAAACATCAGTGTATCCAGGAGTCTACCATGCAATGATGATACTAAGGCTTATTTCTGAAGAACCTCAGTCAACTAAAAAGGTCCATTTATGTCAAATAATGAATACCAAAATAAGTACCAGTGCTAAGCATCAGGTATGTGTCACAGATCAGAGTTCTCCAGAGGTTCAGAGAAGGGAAGAACAATTAAACATACTCTCTATAATGTACATTCTTTATAGCTGTGGGAGAGGATGGTGTGAGCCAAGAGCTCCCTGTTGGATTAAATGGGTGTTATAAGTGGTTTTCTCCAGGAGAAAAGTCAATAGAGTATGGTGACACCAGATTAAAGAATTAAGTTAGCATCCCCTGGGTTCCTTCAACTTTTCAATTATAGTAACAAGAGGCTCTTATGTGGAAATAGGCTAAACTGAAAATAACCACTTTCAGCCAAGTAGTTCCCAGAAAATGGACTCAAAGAATTCAAAGCCAACCGAACTCAGGTGGTATGATCAGTGGAGACAAAAAGTAGCACTAGAAATGGGGGCGGGGGGGACCTGAATGGAACTTAATGCCAAATATTAAGTCGATGAGATGAATGGTGGTGGTTTTCAGTGAAATTTACCTAATTTGGTCAGCTTTTAAAATTTACATTTAAATAATAACAAAAATCAATTAAATGATTTGATTTTAAAATGCATTGGAATTCAGAATTCACTAACAAAAAGACTGGTATTTGTACTTCAAAACTCATGAAATTTCCAACAGTAGCCATGAAACTATCCATCTTGAGATCAGAATGGGCAAATCCAGCAGACCAAAATGAAGTGGAAGTTAGTTTATGCAGGTCTATTGTGGGAGGAGATCTGGAGCAGGGCCTGTCTGGAAGGAGTGTGTGCAGGAGAACTTGGTGGGGCCTGGGTGAGCTGTTAGCAAGCTAGGTTGAGAGTGTCAGGGCTGTGCTGGTTCCTGCAGGTGTCAGTGTATACAGGATGTGGCTCTTGTTTTTGGAGGAGTCTCCTACTGATTCCTGCCCCTCCAGCACAGGCTCCGAGGTTAGTAAGCAAATCTCCCACCCATATAGCCCAGGCATTTTTCCCAAACTGCTGCTTCAATGCTCACTCTCCACAGGGTTGTTTGTTGGGCTCTCTTTAAGGACTAGAACTCAATTTCCTTTTGCCCCCAAACCTAGCCCACTGATTTTAAAGTTCCTTGTGTTAACCCCTGTCAATTTTAAGAACTGGCAAAAGTATGCCAGTGTGGGTCTCCTATGCCCAGGGTGCCTTCTGTGAAGCTCTCTTTCTGTCTTCATGCCCAAGTCGTTTCTCCCCTCTATGGACAGTCCTGAAGGTAATTTAGCCCAGACTGCTTCTCTGCTCTTTCCTACCTTCTTTGATGTGGCCTCTTCTCTACAGTTAGCTGTGGAGAGTCTGTTCTGCCGGTCTGCTGGTCATTTTCTGGGTTATTTACACTGATGTGGGTGTTATCTAGATGTATTGTTGGAACACGGTGAGCTTCAGGTCCTCCTATTCCTACTCCCATCCTCCACGGAAGTCCCACTGTGGTTTCAATTTGCATTTATTGTTTGCACTTGTGGTAATGATTTGCATAATTTTACTTAAGCCTTATAATGTAATGATTATTTCACCTGACAAACATCCCTACCTCCTTGCAGTTTATCTTCCCAATTTCTATTAAGGTATTTGTTGTATCTTTCATACTTCTTCTACTTTGTCTTGAATTTCAAGACCACATGAATTAGTAATTTTCATTCTTTTTAAAGAAGGTTCTAATTTTAGGGAAAGACAATAAATGTCCAGTCCAATGACAATTAAAATAATAAACTCCCAACAAAAAGTATAAGCCACCAGTGTTACTGACATCTTGGAGTCCAAATTATTTTTTTTTTTCAGATCCTCACAATATATCATTAAGTAAAAGAGATTCTATATTCTGACAGCAACTCTTGTACTAAAATACAATTCAATTCTGATGCTAACCACCTGGAGCTGGTGCTAGAATCCACAAGTTTAAGGGCATGGTCTCCAACAAGACTGCTCCTACTTCAGATGTCAGCTATATGTGCGGTCCCTAGTCTCCTTGCACTTTGATCAACTGACCACAAATCTGGGGGCTTCCATGATGCCGCTCGTGTTTGATAACCCACTAGAAGAACTCTCAGAACTCTCTACTTACAACACCCTCTTGTCACTATATACTCTATCTAAGAATGCTTTTTTATATTCAACCCAATGTATGTCTCCTTTTAATGATCCTTTCCTTGACTTCAGGCAGAATTCATCACTTAGTGCTAATTTTCAACATTGTCATGAGGACTTAATTGGGCATTTGTTTGTGATTTTAGTTTAATTGCACATGTCCCTTAATAAATTCTTACCTCCTTGAAAACAGGGCTTATGTCATTTTTTGCTCTTCATCCTCTGGGGACCAGCAATATGTCTTTCACACACAGACACACAGACACAGACACACACACACATACGTATGCATATATGTTTGGATATATATGTGTGTATCTGTGTACATGTGTATGCATAATGTAGATGGCCTTGAAGTTAAGTTTTCAAGCAAATTATGAAGCCCAACTGTATGTCTAGTTTCTTGCTTGCTGTTTTCCTAATTTCTTTCTCTTGCTATTGATCACTCACATGAAATACAGAAGAAGGATGTTTCTCTGCTCAAATGTCTTGGAACACTTGCAATGCCTACTGATTAAAAGCTTAGTCTCCGCAACCAAGAATAGCAATATCTAATAGGTTCCAAACTCTGAGAGAGGCTTCGGTGATTTTCGTGACACTGTGGGAAAAGAAAATATTCCTAGGATGATTACAGCATAGAAACATTCTCTTTTACTCCTGAAATGACTTCTCTTTTTTCCTTTGGACCCATACTCTCTTCTCTTCAAAACAAATGAAGACACAGAAACATTTCACTTTGAATCTCAGTTTCCTAATCTAATAAAACTGCCTTATTTCTATTGATACTAATGTACAAAGATGGAAAGAGATACAATCCCTAGCTGTTGTATTAAGTTTATCCAACTTAAGTTGAGCCCTCCTACTGCAGTTGTTTTTTAAAACGCAAATTTGTTGCACCGGTAATTAATTTTGTTTCCTTGCATATCCTTTAACAATCTCAAACAGATTTGGGAACCCAAGAAATATAAGTATGATTAGCTGACTGATTTTCAACTAATTAAATGAAGACCTTTCAAGGAAAGTCATATATTCGTTAAAGTTAAGAAGTTTGCTTAAAAAAAAAAAAAAAAAGTGAAAGCATGCTTCTTTTAGAGAACAAAGGGAAAAAGAAACAGAAACATTATCCTCAATTTGAAAATTGCTTGACCTACATCAGAAGTGAGAGACTTTAAACTGAGACCAAACAATGGCAACCCCAATGTGATATTAGTCTCCCAACTCTGATGGCCTGTGATACTTATTATCACCTCCTGAGAATGTAGGTGCTCACTTTAAGTGTTAGAAAATGGTCAATGAAGCAGGGTCATGATTTTTCAAAAATGACCAACTTTTTTTTACCTGGGTGCACTAAAACTGAGTAGGAAATTTACATGAGAAATTACTTTTGGTAGATAGAGTGTGTAGCATTAGATTTATTGTTGAAAAATTCAGGGAATCACTTCTTTACCTACTGGGACTGTTTAATAGGATACCGGATTCTGTTGTAGCATATTATTAATGGGTCTGTAAGGAACAGAACATGGGATTATCTTTCCTTGAAGTAATTAAAGTACCAATGTAGGTAAGGCACAAGAGAAGCTTTTATAATTTGGATGATCTTATCAAGCTTGGTAATATATCTCTCCCTTAGAATATTTTGTCTTAAATTAACCAATCATGAAATTTCAAACGTTGATAAGACTACAAATAAAGAAAACTCAACTATATCAATAAATTTTTAAAGACAGGCGATATGTTGAAGTGACTATGACTACTACATGCTATATGGTGTATCTATTCAAGAAAAGTAGCAAAGGGAGGAGAAGAATGTATTGAACAAAGTCAATACATTCCTTATATAGAATTCTAGAATCTAGAATCTAGCATTCCTTATATAGAATATGATTACTATAAAAAATAAAACATCACTAAATATTTTTTAAAAATGACTGAATGGGTTTTGGACCAGAATTCTGAAATCTCTAGTAGTAGGATACTCATTGAATATTCTAAATTCATATGTAAATTCATATGGAAGCATTAAAATTAATGTATCTAATCAACTGCCATGTAACTTTAGTTTCTTTAATTTAGTCTCTATTTCAGAAGATCAATATCAATCAGAGAATATTTTAAAGAATTAATATACTTTATCTTAAAAGACAGTTTTAGGTTTACAAAACAATTGAGCAGGTAGTATAGAGTTCCCATACACCTGCTTTCCTTCTACATCGTGCATTTACATCTTGCATTAGTGTGGTAGGTTTGTTAGAATCAACAGAACAACACTGATACATTATTATTAACTAAAGTCTATATAGTTAACGTTCTGATTTACCCTGTGTTATACAGTTGCATGGATTGTGACAAATACATAATGTAATTTATCTGTCATTACAGTATCATGCAGAATAGTCTCACTACCCCAAAAAGGTCCTGTGCTCTATCTATTCATCCCCATCTCCACCAACATCTCTGGCTCCCACTAAATGATTTACCCTCTCTTACAGTTTCGTCTTTTCCATTATGTAATATAGCTGGATTCATGGTATGTTACTTTTTCAAACTGGCCTCCTGCACTTAGCAATATGAATTTAGGATTCCTCTGCTTTATGTGACTTGATAGGTCATTTCTTTTCATTGCCAAATAAGATGCCATCATAGGCATGAACCACAGTTGTTTTTATATATTCATCTACTGAAAGACATCATCATTCCTTAAAGTTTGGGGAATAATATAAAATGCTGTTACAAACATTTGTGTGCAGGTTTTTGTGTGGGCATAATTCTCAACTAATTTTAATGGGGACACAATTGCTGGATCATGTGCTAGAACCATGTTTAGTTTTCTAACAGGATGCTGAACTGTCCAAAGTGGCTGGATCTTTTTTCATGTTTGCCACCAATATGTAAGAGTCGCTGTTTGGGATTTCAGCCATTCTGAAAGGTGTGCAGTATCCCACTGTTGTTTTAATTTGCAATTTTCTAATGTTATATGATATTGAGCATCTTTCTATGTTAATTTGTCATTTGAGTATCTTCTTTGATGATCTTTTCCCCATTTTAAATTGGGTTGTTTTCCTCTCATTGAGTTTAAAGAGTTATACATATTATTGAATGATATTCCCCAGTTTGAGTCTTGCCTTCACTCTCTCAACAGTGTATTTTACAGAGTGAAAGCTTTTATTCTTAATGGAATTCAATGTCTCAATTTTTCCTCTGAATTATGCTTTATGGTATTTTATCAAAAAACTCATCACCAAACCAATGGTCACCTACTCTTATCTCCTATACTATCTTCTAGAACTTCCAAAAGTTTGCATTTTACTCTTAGGTCTAAGATCCATTTTGATTTAATTTTTAATGTATAATTTCTGTGTCTAAATTTATTTCTTGACATCTGGATGTCCAATTGTTATGGCACCTTTGTTGAAGACTATTTTTCCCTCCTTTGAATGAAATGGCTTTGCTCCTTTATCAAGGATCAGCTAACTATATATGTGTGGGTCTATTTCTGGGAACTCTATTTGGGTCCACTGATCTAACCATCAGACAGAGTTATACCCATTTCACTGGTCTTTTTGAAGAGCCAGACTTTGTTTGCACTGATTTTCTTTATGTTTTTTTTCCCTATTTTAATTTTATTTGTGTGTGCTCTTTATTATTTTTTTTTATTTTACATGCCTCTAAAAAATGTTCTCCTCTTTCAAGTTTTCTAAATTCTTGAAAATGGAAGATGATATTGTTGACTTCAAGTCTGTCATTTGTTTTAATATTAGCTTTAATGTCAGGAAAAGGAAAAATATGCTTAAAAAGCCAGTAGTAGATATTCTCAAAAAAGTCATTTTCCTCTACATCAATCTGTAGTTGTTGTTGTTTTAAGATTTTTAAAATGTATTTATTTGGCAGAGCACAAGCATAAGCAGGGGAACATTAGAGGGGGAAGCAGGGAGCCCAACTTGGGACTCGATCCCAGGACCCTGGGATCATGATCTGAGCCAAAGGTAGACACTTAAACAACTGAGCCACCCAGGCACCCTCTGTAGTTTTTTTAAAAAAACTTCCTCCCTTTCCTTTTGTTGTCTTTACCCCATCAATTTCCCTTATCTCTGGGCTCAGCCCCCTGATTTTACCCTGGAGAATCACTCCCCTCTTGTTCTCAGTGTTTATAAGACTGCCAGTCAAGGCACTCTTTCCCTAGTTAAGAGGATGGAGCATTTTCCTTAGTTTACTAGGCCAATCCTTATTAAGTTGAAACTATATTCCACATCTAGGCACTGGAGTTCTGGTAGTAAGCTGAACAGAAGATTCCTTCCTGTTGCACTTACATTCTAATGTGGGATTCAGGTATAAAACAGATAAACAGTTTATGATAAAAGAACTCCAGGTGGAGAAGAGCAAGTAATATTCAAGTTAGGAAATTTGGACTAACTCTCCCAGAATGGTAGATATTAAGTAAGGTAAGGTGAGGACAGAAGATAATTGGAACTGACTAGAGTTGGGGATGTTAGTCCTTTCTGTACGGTCAGAGATCCTTTGATTTTTGTCCTGTGTGATGGCTGAATTATTCTCCAATATCTTTGATTTTGTGAACTACATAATATCCTTCCTATCAATTTCTTTTAGTTAGCATTATCTAGAGTTGGTTTCTGTTGCTTATGTCCAAAGTACTCTAATTGACACAATGTTGAAAATCCTTCTAAGTGCAATAGACCAATGGAACATTGGAGGGTGAGATGCTCTTAAATTTTCCCTTGCTGTTTCAAATATAAAATTAGGGTATAGGCTTAACATGTTTTCCCAAAGAGTCATTTCAACGAGCCAGAGATATGTTACAGGAAATATACACACTAAGTTACTTACCAAGTCCCCCATTCTAAATTCTGAATGTAGCTCACACAGACCACTATGAGAGTCATCACCATCTTATATGATACTTAGTATTTTGTGCAACTGTCTTACCTAGACTTAGTTTTCTTGACTGTACACAAAGTGAATCATTTTTTAATAAGCCAATTTCTCTAGGACTACATGCAAATAAAGGATTGATGCTCAATACATTTTTTTAAATAACGACAGAAAACAGTGGGATCTCTTCAATAACATTTTTCTAATTTCCTTGGTTAAAATATTTCCTCTCCCCTATGTTCATTCACTGCTAGTGCCCTAGCTTTTTGTGCATATTAAGATTTTGTATATCCCTGGGATGCCTGGGTGGCTCAGTCAGTTAAGTGTCTACCTTTGGCTCAGGTCGAAGGGACCTGGGACTGAGTCCTGCATCAGGCTCTTTGCTCAGCCAGGAGTCTGCTTCTCACTCTGCCTGCTGCTCCCCCTGCTTGGGCTCTCTCCCTCTCTCTCTGACAAGTAAATAAATAAATAAATCTTAAAAAAAAAGAAAAGAAAAGATGTTATATATCCTTCTGCCTCTCACCTAAATCAAAATGAAGTAATCTTGAGACTTAACTAGGTCTGCCTGTGTGTTTTTTCATTGCAATGACATAAACAAACCTACGTATACTCAGATTATTTGGATGGCCAACTTATAACCAAGCAACTCCATGCTCTTTCAGAATCAGCATTTTTGTTTGTATTTAAAATGATGTTGGCACCAAAAGTATGACTTTAATTGTCTTGGGGTAATTGGAAAAGAAAAGAAGTAAACTTAATAAGTAAAAGATGACTTTGTGCCAAGTGAAAGCCAATTGATTCACAGCATGCTTTACAAATAACGTTTCCAGTCCTCTGAATAGAGAAATGTGGTGGGAAATTGAGTCCTCAAAGAGCCCAGGAAGTAGAAAAATGCTGACACAAAAGAATCTGAACTGTGGTCATCAATAGCGTATTCCTACAGTGAGTGGCAATTTAGTTCAGAGAAACCCTCAACTGACATTTTAAATAAATGTTGTTAATTTGAATTTTATTGGTTTTGTAGTTTTTTCCTTGTATTTAAGATATACATTTGTTTCAGCCTTATGGTTGTGTAAAAGCTATTACATTAGGAGTTTACACTTTGCTTGATTTTTATACATATTTAAGTAACACTATAATCAAAATAATTTAACTCAACAATGGAAGACCGAGACTATTTCTCTTTTAATAGGGTTTTATATATTAAATCAAACTAGAGAAACAGCATCTTAGACCAATATCTTTATTTCCAAAGTCAAATGCTTCAACAGCATCAGAACTCTGAAAGACCAGATATGTCCCCTGCCAGAGATGGATAGGAAAGGGTATAGCTGAAGCTTCTGTATACTGTGTTCTATTTAATTATGCTTTATCACCTTTTTAATTTCTATTTAATCCCTCAGCTAATAGTCTAGATAAAAATATAACATTAGTCACATTGCTTTAAATATTTATGACTCATTTGGTATATCATTATTAACATTTTATATCAAAGTCACTGCTGTTTTTCACTTTATGAGACATCAAAATGTTTGCTACTTTCTAAAAACAAACAAACAAAAAACATTAAAAAAAAACCTCTATGGTTGGGGCGCCTGGATGGCTCAGTGGGTTAAGCCTCTGCCTTCGGCTCAGGTCATGATCTCAGGGTCCTGGGATCTAGCCCCGCATCGCATCGGGCTCTCTGCTCAGCGGGGACCCTGCTTCCCCCCCCTTCTCTCTGCCTGCCTCTCTGACTACTTGTGATCTCTGTATCTTTGTCTGTCAAATAAATAAAAAAATAAAGATCTAAAAAGAAAAAAAACAAAACAAAAAACCTTTATGCCTTCTGAAGA
The DNA here is from genome assembly GCA_004024625.1 of Mellivora capensis. NCBI lineage: Eukaryota > Metazoa > Chordata > Mammalia > Carnivora > Mustelidae > Mellivora > Mellivora capensis. The sequence continues at coordinate 45,412 of PISX010010356.1, forward strand.
AGAATTTTATCTGTACCTCTTCGATAAGACTTATTAATTTTTACCTTTTCTAGCAAAGGCCCTGGCCTGAGAAACAGTTCTGTTTGCTCTCTTAACCAGGTCCACTTTGGAATTCACCAGCTCCAGAATTAGTTATATTACAAAACAGAGAGCCTGGTGGGAATTCTCTTATCCTGGGGAACTCAAGGAACTTGCAAAACAAGTTTATTTCCAGAGCAAATTAATATTGAATACATTACCAATGAATACTCAAACAGCCTCCTAGCTTGGGAAATACACTTAAAACATACATTTATAAACTAATTATAAAATTAAAATTAAAATTAATTATAAAACTAGTAAACTAAAATGTTCTATGAATTCTGGGGAGGATTAGGTTTTTCGGTGATCAGGTGACAGGTGACTAGAGCACAGGCTGCAGCGTCTGCAGAGGCAGGAGCGAACGACGTGCTGCCGGGCTTCGGTGGTGGGATTGATACTGGTGGTAACATTGTTTGGACAGCAGGAGCACTGGCTGTGAGCACTGTTGTTACAGTGGAAGGACAGGCCATGCAGCAACGGTGCCGGATGCACAGGTCATCGCCCTGATTGGTATCCAAAAGCCATGTTTCTGCCAGAAGCACTGGCAGGGGCACTGTGGATGACAACAGCAACACTGGCCCCTTCTGTATCCTTAGATGTGGGCACTGATGCCTGATTCTAGGCATAAAATTGGCACTTGCCATATAAAATAATTGGGAGAGACAAAGGGGATGGATATTTATAGCTTTAGCATTTGTCTCTCTTCACTGAACTCTTCCCCCTTGCCCTTTTGAAAGCTCAGTGTTAAGTCTCTGATTTTCAGTTTCACATGGTTGAGAGCATTGACACACGCTATTGAAAGTCAATATGGAATTCATAAGATGATGCAGTCATTAGATATGTTTCAAACAGCTCTTTAACAGTGCATGTTTCTGCAATTCGTACTCACCAAAAAGGCAAAAGTGAAGAAGAATGTAATAGTAAACGATGGCTTTAGAGAGGCTTGCATTTTAGAGCACACTGGTGCTCTAAAGCACAATTAAAGCACAATTAAACATGTTAGGTCATACGCAAAGTGAATCTGTATATATTTCCACATGGATAATTAAGAAGATGTCCATGGGGCATCGGATGTGGAGGTGGGGAGGTAGGGGCAGCCTATGCTGCCGTTCCAAGGGGTCAGTGAAAATAAGATGCGCTAATGTGTCCCACGCGACGCTTCACAACAGACAGAAGCCAGGAACTGAGTATATTTTCAGAGCACAAAATATATCATGTACTGTGAAAGAAGCGACGAAGCAAAGAAGGAATGGTCCAAAATATTAGAGTGGGCGTCTGGCCTACAGGAGGGAGATGGACGAATGAGGGTAGAGAATGAAAAGAAGAACAAAAATGGACCAAGGCAAAAATCTTACGTGTGCAGGTTATGATATGTATTGTGAGCTGAGGAGTACTATTCACTTCATTGTCTACAGTGGAGATACTTTTTAAAAGGAAAAAAAGTATGTGGGCTCCTCTCTGCTTTGTGTGTGTCTGTGTTTTTGTTTTTTTTTAAATTTACTACCTAGAGAAAGTAAAGTGTCTGAAAGAATACACCTACTAAGAAAGGAAAATAACAATTTCATGGATAATGTAAAAGTAGCTTTAAGAAAAAGATGAGCTTCAGTGTATGACCCACCCCAGAAATATCTTAGCTCCCCACCAGTTCAGTTGTTGGCAGAAAATTGTTGTGCAGCCAAGCAAGAAATTACAGTAGGCAAGGAATTGTTTTCTGAGTGTTACTTTAGACTAACCTTTTTAAAAATATTTAAGCTTTCTTAGACTTATTGTTGATCCAAATTGATTTTATTATCACAAGTAACAAAGGCCAAGACTTAGAGTTAAACAAGAGAAAGATGAACAGGAATGAATGGCAGTTGCAACAAGCTTTTAACAAGTGTGTCTGTTCCCTACTAGATAATTATAACATTTTTTTTTTACAAGATTAAATGTTTACCAAAAGAGGAAAGGTATTCTCACTTCATAATTCTTTAGTGACTTCATTGGTCTGAAAGGTACAGGAAGTACAATATCTTTAAGTCAATGATTTTGTAATATTTTATTAAGCTACTAATTTAACACGTTTCTGAAGATCTGAGTGAGTGAGTATCTGTGTGTATGTGTGTATGAGTACCATGAAGGGTGAATGCCAGATGAAGATGTAAACACAGATAAACCTGAAATATTTCATTTCTCCAGTTTCATTATATTGTTGTTGTTATTATTATTACTATGAATATTATACTGGAGAGAAAGGAGATTATTAGGCATATGGATATGTGGGTAGACTTTATTCTGAGCAGTTTGGGAACTTCCTTTTGTGCTTCCATGGTAATATATTGGGAAATAATTTAAACTTCAGGAGCGGGATAGAACGGACATGATGGATGACTCACCAAGAGCCAGTCTATCCTGCTTTAGGCATGCAGCCAAGTGGGTAAGGCGATGGTGGGAACAGAGGCAATCTGGATGCAGGGTTGGAAGGATGGCTACAGATGGCTTTGACATTTGCAGCAGCAGTGATCAGATGATGGCATATTTGTTGTGATTTGGGGACCAGCAGAATCAGCAGCTTACTTTTCTGAAACCAGCTCCAGAGATGGGTCCCAATTAGACTCAGCTACTCATTGTATTCTCTTCTTCTTTCATCAGTAAAAGGAAAGTTAATGTGAGTCACTGAGACATGAGAAGAGTTTGACCAGAAGCATCTAAAACTAAAGATGTTTTGTTCTTGGGTTAAAAAAAAAAGTCAGAGGAGACTTGTTTTCTGTCTCCCCACACAAGATACGTCCTTAGACAACCACAGAAACACTCACATTATGTTTACTGGCAGTCATCTTACAACTACAAGAGAAACCATGTGTAGCATCAACGGAGACCTGCAGACATACAGAGCCAATGACTTGAAACCTTAAAGGAACATTGTGTTTCCAATTATGTGGATGAAAATAAAAGCTTTACTAGTGTTAAACATGTTTAAACTGAATTTTTATTACTTTAGATCAGTAGCAATCTATTTGATACAAAACAACAAGGCTAAATATACTGTTATATATTGTAACATCAGGGAGAATAAGAAAAAAAGAGGAAGGGAGAAAGATAACTTGAAATGTGATAGATTTCTCACTTGTTAAGCATGTACAATGTGTCCTGAATGTGAATGCTAATCAATATTCCCAATCTTTATCATCATCTTTCAGTGTAGGGATTACTACATGGCAGCATTAAAATGAGGAAAGTGTGGTTTGCTTAACACAAGGTCAGCTATCCAGGAACAGAGAGGGTTTTTAAAAAGAAGACTTAGTGAAAAGAAAGAAAAAAAATAGAACATAAAGGCAGAAAAAGAGATGACAGGGGGAGCCAAGTTGGAATGGTAAACTAAGACATTTTGGAAAAGGAGGGGATAGTCTGTAATCCTCACAGCAAAGTCATTTAGAGCAAGAGCTTTGAAGTGTTCCTTTAAGTGGATCATTCATATATAATTGGTAATTTTTTTAAAGATCAGTTTTAGAAGTAGAGACAGTAAGGGGAAAACTGTAGAGTGGAAACAAATGGTGGAAATACAGCAATATTTTAAGAAGGTGGACAGTTTCAGAAAAGGAGATAGCAGTCTTCTGGATAACTTAAAAGTACATTAAATCTAGGTTGAAGAGTCAGTATAGGAGTAGGCATTGAAAATCCAAGAAAAGTGCTAGCTAGAGAAGCTAACTTTGGGCATTTAATTATAGAAGACAGAGATGGCTAGTTCAGTAAAAAGGCATTTATTAAAGAATATTAGGTAAGCCAAACATTCATCTGGAGTGATGGAGAAACTAGTTACATCTGAGCTTATATGCGCAATCATCAGAAACATACTGGTGAACTAGCCACATAAGGAAGCTGTTGCTTCCACTCATCTTCAAACCAAAGCAAATCTGCCATGATCCAAAAGCTGCTGCTATAAAACTCAGACCCACAACCAGTCCCCAAACCACCATGTTGCCTCTGCCTCCACTCCACCAACACAAATAAATAGCTGTCATGTCACAGGTAGCACACAAGCTGCAAGGGTGTGTGTGTGTGTGTGTGTGTGTGTGTGTGTGTGTCCTTCCACATGGGAAAACAGACTGACAATGGCTACTATTCTCAAAATGTGGAGAGTTTTAGAAAATGGTGGGCAGCCACAAATATTACATGCTCCCCACAAAAATCCTAAAGAATGTGGAAAGAGAGGTCACTAAAGCCCAGCAGAATTAAAAACAAAAGATATAGTGAAATTGATGACTTACATAATTCTTTATACTTTCAGTAGTATTTAATTTATTGTTTTGAATACATAAGTGATATACATCACACGCCTCAAGCTCTCTTAAAGTTTAAGTTGTTGCTAGCTTTTGGCATCTATATTGGCCAAGCTTTTTTGCTTTCCAAGCATTTCATAATCGAGAATGAAAACAGGATGGCGGGAAGGGGTAGTCCTCTAGACCTTGCTGAGGATGTGTAGCAGCTGTGTGGTTCAGGACCTGGCAACTAGGTGTGAGGGTGCATCCTGATTAGACTAAGTTAATCATAGTAGTCTCACCTTCATCATCAGTTGCTTTAACCAAGAAATAAATACAGGCAACCCCTTCTGGGTGCAGTTCACATATGCACAAATTTCAGTTACTACTATTTAGTAAAATAACACCAGCTCCCTATCATTATGGCTCAAATTCCAGTTTCCTGGTATAACAATTATGAATTAATTACATGAAGTAAAAATTCTCTTGTTTCCTTTTCATCACACAAATCACTACGTAAATAACAAATAGGTATCATGATCAGTGACCAACCGCATCACTTCTTTCAAAGTCTGTTGGCAACTGGTCGGTCCCTGCATATATGTTATTTAATTTGTGCACAAGCAGTAAAGTATATATTTGTGTTACCTCCTTATCTTTCAGTGACAAACTCTCATTTCATAAAAATTGGATAATTAAAAGAGAGGACTGGCTAACAAAAATCAAAGTCAGCAAAGAAACAAAAAGTGATAACACCAGAGGTGAAATTCAAACAGAATATAAGTGGAGTTCTAACAAAATGACCTGGGAATGTTGACACCACTGCCACTGGGGAGATTCTAGATAGGCAGCAGGGTAATTTAGTGAAGGTGAACTTATCAGTATAAATGAAGAAAGTGTTAGTAATGAAAAGATAAAGATGTCCCAGAAGAAATGACACCAGCAAAAAATCTTCCCACTAAAGGAGCTCTCAAAATTAAAAGTGCAAAGGATAAAATGCTGGAAGCTGATCCAATCTTAGAAAGGAACAGAACAACTCACCAAGGCATTAAAAAGTATTCTTTTCATCCTCTAAGTTATACTATGAGAATAATGGAACACCAGCACTGTTCAAATTACCCTTGACACTTTTTTAAAAAAGAAATAAAACATTTCTGTTGTCAATGTTTCTAATATTTTAAATTATGGTATACTGTACTATGATATACTAAATACAGGATGGTATACTGTTTTAAAATATTATATACTGTGGTATAGTAAATTTTAATATTACTATATTGCCCTATATATTTATAATTAACTGCCAGATAGTTTTTAGTATTATGACAAAAAAATTAAAGGCCATGGAGCAATCGTCCATTTTCCCATCGATTATTAGTATCTCTTTACATGGTTTCAGTTTGCAGGGAGCACCACTATATAATCCCATCTTAGAAGCAAGAGCTCCCTGCAATCGCCATTCCTCCCCAAATAGATATATGGTCACCACTTATCCAGATTATAGGAAGAGGAAATAAGGAGAGGACAATTCTACAGCACAACACACCTGGATTTAAGCCAAATTAAAAGAAACAGGGAAGAGATTCACTAACTCCACACAGATACAAGATGGACTGCAGAGAAAAAATTTCTTTGTGCATCTTAAAGGTAAAGCTCGAAGGGTTTTTTTTGGAGGGTTCAAAACAGGTTATGACCAAAAAAAAATGCTATAGGAAATATGGATAGGTGAAAAATTTAAAAAGGTCCTGTCTGCATGCAGATGAGACCAAAGAAATATAAGCAAAACTTAGATCTGCTCTGATAGAAACCCATGGAGGGGGGCGCCTGGGTGTCTCAGTGGGTTGAGGCCTCTTACTTCGGCTCGGGTTGTGATCTCAGGGGCCTGGGATTGAGCCCCACATCAGGCTCTCTGCTGAGCGGAGAGCCTGCTTTCCCCTCTCTCTCTCTGCCTGCTTGTGATCTCTGTCTGTCAAATAAATAAAATCTTAAAAAAAAAAAAAAGAAACCCATGGGAAGAAACAGATTAATGGAGAATACCACCTCATCTAAGAAGGTTGAGTGAAGGCGTGATGTTATCCTTAACATGTGAGTGTTTCAGCGGACTATCAGAAGGAACTGGAGAGAGATCCCCTCTAGGTAGTGATTTCCAGGAGCAGATAAGAATACATCAAATTTGGGGCAACTGGGTGGCTCCGTCAGTTAAGCATCTGACTCGTGATTTTGGCTCAGGTGGTGATCTCAGGGTTGTGAGATGGAGCCCTACGTCAGGCTCTGTGCTCAGCGTGGAGTCTGCCTGAGATTTTCTTTGTCCCTCTGCCTCTGCCTCTGTTCATGCTCTCTCTCTCAAATTAAATAAACAAAATCTAAAAAAAAAAAAAAAAAGACCACATCAAAATTGAAAGCAGTTATTGGAAAAAATGAGTCTCTTGGGCCTAGACATGATCCTAAGGGCATTTACAATTAGAAAATCTAAAAGAGCATATTTAAAATTTTGATCACAGTGAATGCTACATGAGGAAAATAAACAACCTGGGTCTTATGCATGTAATTTCTAAGCCTCCCAAACCTGCATTACCCACCCTCTTTTTTTAAAAAAAAAGATTTTATTTATTTATTTGACAGACAGAGATCACAAGTAGGCAGAGAGGCAGGCAGAGAGAGAGGAGGAAGCAGGCTCCCCGCTGAGCAGAGAGCCCGATGTGGGGCTCGATCCCAGGACCCTGAGATCATGACCTGAGCAGAATGCAGAGGCTTTAACCCACTGAGCCACCCAGGCGCCCCTTACCCACCCTCTTTAAAAGTACCCAGTCAGTGGTATTTTTGTCACAGCAGCCAGAACAGACTAAGATGACCAGAGGGCAGTCTGGCCTTGAGGCTGGGGTTGGTCCACCTGGCTTTTATGGGTTCTTAAAAACCCCAGAACTCTATGTCAGCCCTAATGGGAAGACATTTAAGGCTTCAATTGGAAAAGAAATCCTTCTAAAGTAAGGTGGGCAAAAGAAAATGTGCAGCTTCTCCTGTCTCTCTGCAGCTCTACAGAAAAACTTCTGGTACCTGCTGCCTTGGGGAGAGATTAGGGAGCTTTTTCTCCCGAAGGAATTGAGGAGGGGAAATTTCAACAGGTTCTTGCTCTGTAACCATGATTGTTGTATCACTGAACTGAATGCAGAGGCCACGGGATGAGTTTTGTGTTCTGGCGTGGCTTTGTCTTTTGAGGATCTCACGTAAGTCACTCACTGCCCTTGTCCATCCATGTGGTGGGAAGTCGGTAATGGCTAGTTGCTAATAAACCTGCCTCAGTAACATCTGTGAAGATTCTGTGGGACACTATGAATGAAATAAAAGTACCACCACCACCAAAAAAAAAAAAAAAGAGGCATTAATTTCTGATAGGATTATTTTTCTTTCTTCCTTTATTTATTCTGTGTGTGTGTGTGTGTGTGTGTGTGAAAAGTGATTTTGAAAAATATTAACATTCTTGACTAGAAAATGAGGAAACTGAGGTTTTTCACAAGTTCAACAGGAAACATGGGGTCATCAATTTACTTCAAGTGTGGAACTGGAAAAGGATAGGGTCCTACATTCATAGTAAAAGCTGTACAAAAAAGTCAGGGAAAGTAAGAAAACTTAAAATGATTATTATAAGGGGTGCCTGGGTGGCTCATTAAGTTAGGTATCTGCCTTTGGCTCAGGTCATGATCCCAGAGTCCTGGGATTGAGCCCCACGTTGGGCTCCCTGCTCAGCAGAGAGCCTGCTGCTCCCTCTGCTTGTGCTCTCTCAATCTCTCTGCCAGATGAATAAATAAAATTTAAAAAAAAAATGAAGGATTACCTCATCACTTCTACAAAAATATGTCTTACTTTCCACTGTTTTTTTACTCTTTCTATTTTAAGATGATTCTGTCAGTAAGTCAGTCAGAGTTGGGGGCAAAGGTTGTTTACTCTAAGGGTTTTATTAGCGAAAATTGGTGTTAGTCCTGAGATGATTGCCTTGTACTAATGCTTAAAAAGTTATTATTCATTTAATAAATCATTAATCAACATTTATTCTAGTTAAGTCATATTTTGGACATCTTATAACTAAAACATTAAAAGAATAACAGAGATTCACATCACATTCAGAGGTACTTAAACTGATGGGGTATTTACAGGTGTTGAAAATATAATGACGTGCCCCGTAGGCAAAATTAAATAATTTAGAGAGAGAACTTGTCTGTGATTTCAGAACTTTAAGAGAAAGTTTCGCTTTTAATCAGGTTTTTTGTTTTGTTTCGTTTTGGGAATGGATTCTTAGTTATATTAACAGAAGAAAAAACTCCATTACTTTTGAGTTAAAGAATTCTAGACTCTAGCTCTTGTTTCAAAAAACATTCACAGATTTTGGGTTAATTTACCATAAGTAAAACTTCAGCATGATGCTAAGGAAATCCAACAGATAAAGTGTTCCTCTTAACAAATATCATTAATTGATTTCCCAGAAATTTAGGAAATAAGAACAGGCCACCTGTCTTTCTTTCCAGATATATACCCAGAAGAATGTATAACCTTGTACACAAATGTTTGTAGCAGAACTATTTACAATATCCAAATGATAGAAACAATCAAAATGTCCATTATCTGATGAATGGATAAACAAAATTTGACATATCCACACAATGGAACACTATTCATGCATAAAAGGAATGAAAAACTGGGGCACAGACCAACTTGGATGAAACTCCAAAAGAAATGTGCTAAGTGAAAGATACCAGACATAGAAGGTCATATACTATATAATTCCATTTATATGAAATATCTAGATTAGGTAAATCCCTAGGGACAGAAAGCATATTGGTGATTGCTAGCAATGGGGAGTCGAGAATAGAGGGTGACTGCTTAATAGGAATGTAGGTTTCTTTTGGGATAATGAAAGTATTTTGGAACTTGATAGAGGTGATGGCTATCCAACGTTGCAAATGCAGAAAAATGCTACTGAGTTTCATATTTTAAAATGATTAATTATGTTATGTGCATTTCACTTGAATAAGGACTATTAGATATTCACAGACATATGCAGTTATATACATACACACATAAACTAGATTTTTCATACATTTAATGCATGGCGTTCCTTCATACACCTGCTGTTTCTCTTCCTGAAGTCCATCTACATTAAAATATTGTCTATCACACATTCTAGAGGATTTGAGGTAATTCTTTCCTAAGGTTCTTTTCTACTCTGAGACTCTGGGATTTTGTAATTTGTACCTAAGGACAACATCTGACCTGCAAGTAAAAGCAGGACTTTCACTTAACCCTTCTTCAATTTTCTCACCATGTATCCAATTGTCTTATTCCCCCGGAAACTCTGCATTCCATCAATCACTGCATTCTCTTATTTATACTGACAAAATGTTGTCCAGTCATCCCCATATTCACATATCCCAAACCACCTGGTTAGTTCAAGTCCTCACCTACATCATGGCCACGACTCCCAACACGGAGTCACTTCCACCAGGTTCTACTTCGTATTCAGGGTTCTGTCTCCTATTTTGTTTTTAAGAAAATTAAGCTACCAAATTTACAGAGAAAATTATAGTGAAAGGCTTTGTGGGCACCATCCAGAATAAGACTGTTTTATTGTATTTGCATAATTTTTGTAAAGAAAGGTTGTTAAGATTGAATTCCTTTTTATAAACCTCTCCAGTTCTTTCCATTCCTCCCTACACAGAGACCATGCAGGAATATTTTGAATATAGTTCTCATCTATATGTTTATATTTTTAGCACAAATATGAAACCATTATGAAAATATTAGGGCCTTGGGAATTAAAAAAAAGTATTAGAAGTTAAAACACTAAATGCATGGCTTTACAATGTAGTTTTTTGTTGATGCAAATTTTTGAGATTTATCACAGTCTTTCAAATTCATTGCTTTTGACAGCTCTAAGATCTGCCACAATGTGAAATAGCACAAAGTGTTTTTCTTTTCTTTTTTTTTTTTTAAGATTTTATTTATTTATTTGACAGACAGAGATCACAAGTAGGCAGAGAGGCAGGCAAAGAGAAAGGAGGAAGCAGGCTCCCTGTCAAGCAGAGAGCCCGATGTGGGGCTCAATCCCAGGACCCTGAGATCATGACCTGAGCTGAAGGCAGAGGCTTTAACCCACTGAGCCACCCAGGCGCCCCGTGTTTTTCTTTTCTTATGAAAAGAATTTAGATTATTTTTATTATATGCAATGGTGAAAAGAAGAACCCTGCATGTGTGAACAGGAATTATACAGATTAATATTTAACTTGATGTTTCACTGAAACATGATAGAATAAATATACACCCAACTTTATGGATTTTGGAAAAGTTCTCCACAAATCAGTTTCCATCTATGCACGTGTGTTTCTGGGTCAATGTCATGTTTCATTTCTCCTGTTCTCCTTTTCAAAAGATTCTATGCTTTCTGAATTTTTAAACCTTAATAATTATTGACATCTCCTGGGTAACTCTGTATATTTCCCAGTTTCTTTGTATATCTGAGATGAACCCTACCTTGCCATGGTTTTTAATATATCTCTAGGTAAAATTAATAAAACTAATAATATTTTCATAGTACCCGTGCATGCATGTCTTTGTATTAGTGAGATTAGCTTTATTTAGCTTGTCTTTTACTATCTTATTTCTATTTTGCTATCATGGTTAGAGTAGTCTCATAGAATAATTTGGGTAGTGTTGATTCTTTTGATTTCTCTGGATTGTATAAATTACCACTTACCTTAAAAGTTTTATGTAACTTGCCTCTAACTTTTTGGGCCTACTATCTATTCTGAAAGAAGATTTTTAAAAGACTTTTAAATTTTTTTTAAGCAAACCCTATACCCAGCATGGGGCTCAAGCTTAACAACTCTGAGATCAAGAGTCACACGCTCCACCTACTGAGCCAGCCAGGCACTCCTGAAGGAAGATGGTCTTGCTATAAATTTTATATATTTTAGTCATTTTTGTAATTTCCAGTTTCCCATTTCTTCTTAAAGTCATTTTTTCACTGTAATTGTCCACTTCATCTAGATTTGCACAAATGTTAACTCAATCTTGTATTAATTTATTAGCATCTTCGTTCCTGTGGTGTAGTTCATAAAGTTTGCTGCTGAATTATTTTTGTTGTTGGGACATGTATTAGTTCGTTGTATTTATTCTCTGACATTTATGTGTGTGCTTATCTATTCACTTACATAAATGGCCACATTCAGTATTCCTGTGCAATCCCTGGGTTGTAGAAGTAATGCAAGGGATGTTGGCAGGGTACTACTCAGTTTCTGACTTTTCTGGGCTCTATGATATTCACTGTTCTGGTAGCAATTTGAACTTTACTGTTTACTTGAATAACAATCAAAGACTTCCTGTTTTTCTAAGTCCTATAAAAAATTAGCACATACGATTTTAAATTCTGTAACTGAGACTCTGATCTCTTGGCTTGGTTTCCTGCCTCGTCCCATCCTATACGGCACTGCCCCATGTGCCTCCTACATGCTGTTGTACACGTTTTTCAGATGCAAACTATTATTTCCCAGGTTCCAAGTTCAGGCAGGATGTCAAATTCCAAGGCAGCATCTGCAGCTTCTGTTTCTGTCCTAGGAGGGTATGGACACTCCCACTTTTTCTTTTTTTTTTTTTAAGTTTAAATAACATATAATGTATTATTAGCCCCAGGGGTACAGGTCTGTGAACTGTCAGACTTACACACTTCACAGCACTCACCATAGCACACACCCTCCCCAATGTCCATAACCCCACCACCCTCTCCCTACCCCACTCCCTTCAGGAACCCTCAGTTTGTTTTGTGAGATTAAGAGTCTCTTATGGTTTGTCTCCCTCCAGATCCCATCTTGTTTCATTTATTCCTTTCCTAGCCCCCAAGCCCCCCATGTTGCCTCTCAACTTCCTCACATCAGGGAACACTCCCACTTTTTTTGTTGTTTTTTTATTTTATTTTATTTTATTTTATTTTATTTTATTTTATTTATTTATTTGAGAGAGAGGCAGTGAGAGAGAACACGAGCGAGGAGAAGGTCAGAGGGAGAAGGAGACTCCCCGGGGAGCTGGGAGCCTGATGTGGGACTCGATCCCGGGACTCCGGGATCATGACCTGAGCCGAAGGCAGTCGTCCAACCAACTGAGCCACCCAGGCATCCCAACACTCCCACTTTTAAGTTACAGGTTCCTTTTTTTTTTTTTTTTTAAATATTTATTTATTTATTTATTTATTTGACAGCCATCACAAGTAGGCAGAGAGGCAGGCAGAGAGAGAGAGGAGGAAGCAGACTTCCTGCTGAGCAGAGAGCCTGATGCGGGGCTCCATCCCAGGACCCTGGGATCATGACCTGAGCCAAAGGCAGAGGCTTTAACCCACTGAGCCACCTAGGCACCCCTTTTCTATTTTTGCCGCTTGGATGTAACCTTTCCTTGCTTTCATGCTTGGCTAGGTCTTTATAATTAATTTATCTCCCACTTAAGTAGCACACTTACATCTTGACAAGACTTGATAGGACTTCCAAAATCAAGATACTCTACCATTTCATTTTTTAGACATTTCCTCAAATATCCCAATCAATGCACTTTTCTTCGATCTTTTAATTATTTGCAACTTACATATTATTACACATGACATTCTTCCTGATCAGGTTCCAACCCAATTGTCCTGCCAAGGCTTCCCTATTCTGCAGTTACTCCATATCCTGGTCATAGAAATTGCTCACTGAGAACACCCCTAAACATTTGCATATGCTCTTTTCTCATCCTGAAATGATTTCTTCTCTGCTTTGTGTATGATGTACCCTTTTAATATTCATTTCTAATTCCTTATCTTTTATAAACCATAATTTATTTAATCCTGTCGTGTTATTTCATGTATCAGTTTCCTCATATCTAATTTATAGCAGTTAATGTATTTATTGTAATCTTTGCTTATATGTGTTTCCTTCACAAGCTTCGTTTTCTCTGGAAGGGGTAATTTTTTAATGTTCATGTGTATATTTATATATTGCCCAAGACACAGAATATATGAGAAATAAATGTAAAAATAACAATTCTATGCAAAAATAATAATTCTATGCTTTGCTGAACTTTTTTTTTTTTTTTTTAAATCAAGCTTTTCTTTCCCTTCATTAGCCAGCTCTTTAACACTTTGTTAATCAGGCCTTATACTTTGAGGTCCCTTCATTTGCTTTTCAGGTTTATTTCCTAGCCAATAGATTCAAGGTTATTTTTGCATGTGGGTTTTTAATCTCCCAGCTCAGCATTACAAGTCAACCACAGCTGATAGCCTGCTCTAGTTTATAGCCTTGGATTTACTCCAAAAAAGGGTAATGATTAGCACTCCATTCAATGAAAGTCAATATCTCTACTCTGAAGTTTTGAGAAATTGTCAGTAAAGAAGAAAAATGTATATACTCCAAGTGTAAAGGGAGAAAACGGAAGCTTGTCCAAGAGGTATTTATTTTCTATTTGGGAGGCAATGGTCAGTCATCATGTAGAACAAAGTATATGTTGTTATATTTGCATATGGCCTGTTTTGTTATTTTTACAATGCCCTGATATATGATTAAGAAAATACTCCCGCTCTCAGTATTTTATGAACTCATTTGGATGCAAGGACTTCCTCTCAAGGCTGACTTGTCTTCCTCTGTCCAATTCTGAAAATATGAAGTGCATTATTTGTTTGTTTGTTTGTTTGTTTTTAATTTATTTATTTGTCAGAAAGAGAGGGAGAGAGAGAGAGTGAGCACAGGCAGACAGAGTGGCAGGCAGAGGCAGAGGGAGAAGCAGGCTCCCTGCCGAGCAAGGAGCCCGATGCGGGACTTGATCCCAGGACGCTGGGATCATGACCTGAGCCGAAGGCAGCTGCTTAACCAACTGAGCCACCCAGGCGTCCCTGAAGTGCATTATTTGTTAAAGGTCAGGAAATGCTGGCATATTTTTAGGTTATTCTCTATGCTTTGGTCTAGAAAATATGTATTTTGACCCATGCATAATTTACTTTTTACTATATCCTATTTCAATACAATTTCCATGCCCTGGATAAATTCCCTCATACTGGCAAAACTGTATCAAATGCTAAAGACCACTTGGTGGGGATGTTACAGAGGTGACTGGCTGCAGGGCTGTCCTGTGTTATAACTGAAGCCTCTCACAAGGAGGGGGAATGAAAGGAACAATAAAGAACAGTAACAATGACAACACAACTAATGTGGAGTGTTTGCTTTGTGACAGGTACTTGCTAGGAACTTCACACATATGATCATATCTACTCCTCATCATAACTGTTGAAAGTTGATATTATAATTCCTGTGTTATCTTTGAGACAAATTAGGTCTCATGGTATAGGAGTAACATTTCCGTGGTTCACATGGACTTGAAGAGTTCAAGCCAATACATGAATCTAGAGCTGTTAGATTCCCAAAACTATACTTATTATAGAACACATTGCTTTTTCAAACTTGAGTTTCTATCCTTCCATGATAATTTTAGAACACAGAGTCAATTCTAAGACATATTTGAGGTTTGTGAAAAATTCTTCCTTACATTATTACCAAAGATCAGTTACAACTGACAAGTTCACTATTTCTTATGCATAAGCATAAACGCTAATTAATGATGAATCCGGAATATCACCATTAAAGAAGAGAATACCCTCTTCAAGGAGGCTTAGGACTCCCAATGGAGTCCTAAACAAACAAACAAACAAACAAGGGCAATACTTTAGCAATCACGTTTGAATAAAATGTACCTGAATCTTCCACAATGCACACTTATGAAATAATTCTACTTTGACAAGGACATTGAGAACTCATTGTGAACAACAGATTCAACCAACCTATTGATTGAAGTACTTCTATACCCTCATCTTATACTGCTTGAAAACATTTAAGGGACGCTGTCAAAAGCAATTACATTTAGAACTCAGAAACCAAATTTGGTACAAATAATTTTCTGGTAATAAGTGTTCAACTATTTGAATGTTTAAGTGACAATAAAATGAGCAGATAGGTCAGCTTTAGACATATGTTCCATGCTAACTACTGTCAAGTCTAACTGAGTGATCTGAATTTCCCTTGTCACTGTCTTACACATGTTTCCATTAGACTAAAATCCCAGGTTGCATATAACCTATTATTCATGCCCTAGTTGATTCCTTGAATCATAAAGCTGTATATTTGGAGGCCTTAATTAGATGCTACTGCTTACTAGAAGAATAATTTTACTGTTTAAAATAGGAGGTTGAAAAGCAAGCAAAATACCTACACCAAAATGAACAGATTGGGGAATTTGGTCTTTGTGTTAAAATGAAAGAAAAAAAAAAACCCTTTTCTGCTGTAAAGTCAAGTCAACAAATCAATAAATCGATAACCTCCTCCTGGGGCTGGCAGTTCCTTCATGTGGGAATGATTCTGTCTGTTAATTTATTGTAAAGTATAGATTCAATCAGTCCTATTAACTTCAGTTCTTTCTTTGGTATCCTCATTTATCACTGCATAAAAACATTTAAGGAGAACTTTCAAAAGCGGTCAAGTTTGGAGCTCTGAAATTAGGTGTGGCACATGTAACATTTTCCATACGTCCAAACATTTGGATACAAAATAAGAGGATAAAAATGTAAAAGCACTAATCTCAAAAGTAATCATTAGATAATGAGTGTGTGTGTGTGTGTGTTTTCATCTTTCTTCCCTAGTATCACTTGCAGCCATCCAACTGACAGATTAATCCCATTACAAAAATAATATATTTAAGGAAAATAGTATAAAATCTTCAACGGCAAGATTTCAATAGTTGTATTGGATGCTCTTTGAGGTTCTTCCAATTTTTAAGCTTAATTTGTCAGATTCTGAAGGTTCTTTCATAGTCTAAAGTGAGAAAGATAGAACAACCTATAGAATAGTTTTGTTAAGAATAAGAATTGGTCAATATGCATTTGTCTTTTCAACATTTGTTTTCAACTTAAACAGATTAAATCTGTCCACTCATAAGTTATATTATAAAGTTGTAGTTATAATTATAGTTATAGCTATAGTTATACTTACATTTATAAATGAGCTGAGAGCTATCCCATAATGGATAGTTGGAAGGTTTTGGGGATGGGTATAAAATTCCTTCAAATATGTTGCACTTACTTTTCAATATAAGAGATCCCTTAACTATATACAGGTTTAGCTTAGGGATACTAACTAAGCAAATCCTCATACCTAAAAGCAATTATATATCCAACATCTTGTACATCTCTATCACAAAACGTTGATAGTAAGATAATTTCCCTGATGCACATGCAATTCCTTTTGCTTCTCCTGAAAACAAATCCAGGGTTGGAGTCTTCTGATAATACACAAAAGTCAAGGTAAGAAATAAATTTTGAGAGGACTGAAGAAATGATAAAATTCTCTTTTACTCTTTCCTCTTACCTTCTTTCTTTGGGGTCTGAAGGCCTAGGGTTGGATATATCTTCTACTTCTGAGGTTTTTGTTTTTGTTTTTGGTACCAGAGACCTGAGAAGGGACAGGGTGTGAGCTGGGGACAAGAAAAGAGAACCTGACTTACTATTGCTTCTGGAATTGAAATAACTAAAGGGAAGTCTTTGAAGTTCCTTATCACTCAAGCTCACATCAACATGATCCATCTTAAAGAGAGTTTTGGAACAGGAGACAGTCAGGTATAATTAATATGTATTTGGTTAAGGTACCATGCATTATGTTTCTTAGAAATTCCCTCAGAGGAAGAAGTGGAAAAAAAAAAAGATAGAGGGTGATGGTTGGTGACAGTAGTCTTTTGTCATGGTATGTCACGTTTGAGTAAGGCTCTTCCTGAGAAGACCATATATGAATCACAACCTGAAAGGAATCAAAAAGAGGGTAAAGGGAACAACCAGGGAGACTATATCACAGGGCAAACAAAGTATGCTACAAGGGAGGTAGTAGTTATGGACTAAACAAAGATGGCAGAGGAGAAGGGGTCCTATTCTGGATTTAGTGCTACTGGATTAGCACTGATGGGATTCTCTAAATAAATGAGATGCATGCCACAAAACACTAGTTGAGTGATGCCGCATTTGCTGGGCTGAGGAAGACAGAAAGTAGCAGCCTTATTATTATTATTTAGTTTTAGGAAGGTTTAGATATGGGAAATGGAACTCTCCTTTGGTTGTAGGCACGTTTAGTTTGAGATACTTCTTAGATCTATTTTAGCAGAGTGGTCAGATGTGAATCTAAAATTTTGTGTATCCTTTGCATTGTATTTAACAATGGTGCTGGATACGATCTCATGAGACATGACCCCAGAGTGAATGCTGTCCAAGGAAAGAGTCATAGGGCACTCTGATATTGGGAGAGGAAGCAAGTGGAGAAGGAAGCAGCAAAAGGCACTATGAAAAGGTATCCAGGGAGGAATGAGAACAGAGAATAGGGGGAAGAAAGGGTAGATAGATAGATGACAGGTGGATAAACAGATCAATCAATATATAGATCAAATGATCCTGATGTTCAAGTAAAGAACATATTTAAAGGAAGAGAAAATAATAAATTGGTCAAATGCTACTAACAGATTGAGTAAGGTGAAAATGTGAAAAGAACTGACTGGATTTGGCAATGCGGAAGTCATTGGTAAAACTGGTAAGAACATTAGTAGCATGGGGGATAAGAGTCTGATTAGAACGGGGAGAAAAGGAAATGAAAATAGAGGGTACCAATGACTCCACAAAATTTTGTTGTAAACTGCAGCAGACTATTTGGATGGTTATTGCCTAGACTGAATATATATACACACATGCATATATTATATAAACAGGAGTAAATATAGTATGTGATATATATTATATATGAAAATATGTATGTGTATGTATACTTATATATATTTACACATCTATATTTGGACATGAATATTTATTCAATAAAAGAAGACTTTGCTGGATTTGATTTTGACTAGGTCACTTCATTCTTCTCCTTTCCTATCCCATAGCAGAGCATGATCTCCTCAGCCCCACACTCCACCCAAGGGCCTACGCACATTTCTGCACTCGGATTTCATTAGCTGATTCAGAGCATGTTTAGAAGAGAGGAAGAGAACAGAGAAACAATTAAGAAACTGAATCCTGCCACTGAATTCTTTAACTGAATCCCAGTGCAATGTGAACCTTCTGGCACGTTCTGACGTAAATACAGACCTTGGGGAATGTCTTATTTTGTTTCTTCATTATGTTATTAAAATATACAGTGATTGTAATTGTAAGCAGCAGTTGGTAAACAATATTAGGACTGCGCCTGAGGGAACTAAGAGAGAAGAGCTAAGAAATAAAACCAAATTGGGAAGTCCAGGGCTGCACAGTAACATTCACGGATGAAATGTTTTCTTTGCAGCTGGAAGACCTAGTCTCGTCCCATTGTCCTGAATTTGGATAGAGAGGAATTCTGCATTCCAAACTGAAGATCATCAGTTTTGCAATATGTTGCTAATAAAAAATAAACAAACCAAACCATTCTAAATCTATTGTGTAATATTTCCATATGAAATGGAAGAAACTGGCACTCTCTTCAGAATGGTCCTGTAAAGGAAAGATTCAAACACAGAAACTCCTACACTAAAGAGCCCCGAATGCTAGTTATATTTGAAAATGGTAAATGTATCTTGCAGATTTATGCTTCCTATACTGCACTTCAGGCAGCATTATCAGTATGTAGCTTTACGTTTAGGGAATACTGGATTCCGTAAGACTGTATTCTCAGTGCTTTATCTGACTTGATTGCTGTACTTAACATTTGAATAGAGAATTCAGAGAGGAAAATTAAAAAAAAAAAAATACCCATCGCTAAGCTAAGGAGTGTGGGCTGGAGAATAAGGTTGAGCTCCAATGAATTTAGAAATTCTAGTGAGGGTTTTGTATGCCAACTCAACTTTCAATATTAAAATAACTGGACTGCCAATTATTTTTCTTTCCAAGTTAGAAAAGGAACAATATGAATTTTTTTTCTACCCAATATATACATTCGCTTAAAGCAAAATATGGTTGTTGCAAATTGACTTCACTAAAGGTCATAACATAACCGTTCCCTGAAAGAACGGTATCTACAGAAACTCTTACATCTTATCACATACCATGCAATGGAGATACTATGGGTTCTTACTAGTTTGAAGGAACAGAATACCACATACCCCCTATTTTGTAGATCTCCATATGGAGAAAGTGCCCATAGCAATCTGGTTAAGTTTCCCTTTTTTTACAAATACAAAACCTAGGTCCAAAGAAGGGATATGGCTGTCTAAAATCACAGAAATTATGAAAGATATGAAGCTCATTCTTGAAGTTCTAGAAGTATTCTGACTACTTATTCCCTGTGTTGTACATAGTGTCTACCCAGTTTTCCTGTTTGACTCTGACATTCTTTTTTTTTTTTTTTTGAGATTTTATTTATTTATTTGACAGAGATTGGGAACACAAGGAGGGGGAGTAGGAGAGGGAGAAGCAGGCTTCCTGTTGACCAGGGAGCCCGCATGCTGGGCCCCATGCAGGGCTCCATCCCAGCACCCTGTGTTCATAACCTGAGCAGAAGGCAGATGCCCAGCTACTGAGCCACCCAGGCCCCCTGACTCTGACACTCTTAAGGTTGCATAAGCTATTTAAATGTGAAAGCACCATTCCTTAAATATATTGCCATGGGCTTTCAAGTAGACTCCTTCCACTTTTCTCCTGACCCTTCCTTACATCAGCTCCTTGGGCTTTTTTTTTAGAGAAAAACCTTGGATTCCCACAATATTGATCATTTATAACAACTCTTCTGTTCAAGCACCCAGTCTAGCAGGAAGATGGAGTGTACATTCCTCCCAGCTGTCCTCCTGAAGTCTCTGGACTAAGTTTCCTAATTACAGCTTCCCACTGTAGATGTCTTTTCCACCCATCTCACCTTTAGTAATGTTGAAATAAACAAAATCCACTCAAATGAGAACAAGCAGAAGCTATTTATTGAGAGCTTTCTATGGCAAAAGATTTGGGCAACATCACTTTCATTTGGCAGAGATTCAGAGACAAGCAATGAGGTGGTGAAAACAAGGTTAAATCTTCAAGTATGTTATGATTTGAGGGTGTTGGCATCTGATGTGATTGGTTTGGAGAGCTTATGACTTTCTTTGGTTCTGGCCCAATTACTATTCTTATGTCAGGGGAATTTTTAAAACATAGAGTGTCAGAGTGTTAAGATCTTTATCAGAGGTATGCATCAAATATAGCAGAGAAGGCAAAATTATATCCAGAGAAGATACAGCTTGATTAGGAATAGAGTCCTCTGGAACCTCAGGAAATAGTCCGTTTGATGTGCATCTAATAGTAACATTCCATTTTCAGAATAAGTCTCTTCTTATTAAATGTGCAGAGGTATCAAAGCAGAAAAATATTATTTTAATTTTTTTTCAGTAAGTGTGCAAGGATTACATTTAAGGAATGGGAAATCAAGAAAAACTTCTGTGTTACATTTGTCGGAGAAGAGGTTTAGCAAAGAGTGAAGGTGTCAGGGTTTAATGTATAGAGTAGCACGTGTAACTACCAGGAATTGATGAGACCAATCAACTACCTTTATAGTTAATTTACCTTGAAGGTTTAGAGTGAGGCAGGATACCGGGTATTTTTTTTTCTTCCCCAGATTACCTTCAATTGATCTGGATTGAGAGATTTCTCTTTACCTTGGGTTTTCTTTCATAAGATGGGGCAATCTTTCCTCCAGTTCCCCTTCCATTTATATATCTGTAAGAGTCGATAAGGGGGCTAATTTCTTGTTCTAATTTCTGTCTTGAATTAGGTCTACAACTTCAGTTTTAATCTCATTGACTACGTGACATGAAATAACTTCCTATGTCAGCACCTTCTTTAACTTCCAAATGTTGAAGGCATTTTTTAGCCTATCCCCCAAATTTCCCACAGTTTCATATTTTCTGTGTTTGCATGAGTAATTTATGATCTAATCAATTTTGGGGGGAAATCTTTCAGGTTTATTTGCCCTTCATTTCTGGCATTTTTTGATGCTTTTGGAAAGAGTAATTATGTCCCTTTCAGTGTCAGTCCAATCAGCTTTTGCCATCCTGAATTAAGCAGCTGAGTTTCCAACCACATATGCCTAAATTGGAATAAGGCAGGAAATCCCGGGGTTCTTTGCATTCAAAAGGATTACAAATTTTTCTGTGCTGGTCTTGCCTGGATTTACAGAATTCCTGAAGCATAGCACTTAATTCACCTCAGGTTTGGGGTTTAGTTGCCTGCACACCTGGGTCATATGAAAGGTGAATATTTAGAAGCAACTGACATTTGAAGGTCTTAAACTATCTGAGTGAATGTAGGGGGTCTGGAAAAACGGAAGAGGAGGAAGAAATGGGAGGACATACAGAAGGAGAGAGATTAGAAGGACAGGGGTAAGATGGAGAACTCTATATATGGAGATAACTGGAGGCTGAAAAGAGGAAGGATTTACTAGGTATATGGGTCAAGTCAGCTGTTGCTTAATTCTGTCAAATTGCTCATTAGCTTTGGACAAAGACTTTTATTGAAGCAATTTTTGATTCAGAATTTGGTTTGGGGGCTTCTGCATACCAAACAGGAAAAAAAAATGCTGTTCATTGTTTGAGAAATCTTATTCCATTTCTTTGCCAAGTTACCTCTCAAATGAATAATTTTGCTCAAGCCATATGTCCTCTAGAGTGAACACTGAAGACCCAAATCATTCTTGGTGAAGTTCTATCATTTAGAGAGAGAGAGACACAAGAATTTATATATTAATAAGAATACGTATAAGAAGCATGAGAGATGGTAATGTTTTGGTAGATTGTAATGCTTGTTCACTTTGTGACTCAGGCCCCCAACATGATGGTTATCTACTTTCAAAAGCACACCAACAAAGTGTGCCCTCTGGCAGTCAGAAAACCAGAAATGCTTTCTCTGGATAAAAGCCAACCTGTCTCATGACTTGCTAAAATCACAGGAGACTCTCTATTTCTCTAAGCCAGCCTCCTCATACTATAAAAGAAAAGACTAGAACCCACAGAAGTAAAATATCTTTTTAAGATTTTGGAGTCAGGATAAATTCACTTCAACTACTAAATTATTTTTGATAAAAAAGAATCTTAATGTAGGTCACACTACACTGCCTTTGCTAAAATACAATGTTTGAAAAACTAAAAATTGGCTCTCAAATATATCATATAAATACATGTTAAATATTTTATTAAACTGATTATTTTGAAGGGACCAGTAAGATAAAAGGCTGGCTCAAAGGGCAGTTGAAATGTTGGCAACTGTGTAAATAATGTTAGAAAGATTGCTAAGTTATATACAAACTTGTTAATGTTTTGTAGGAAACAAAACCATGAGATATAGGGTCATCATTTTTTCTTGGATGGAACAGAAAAAATGTGTCTCTAACAGAAAAAAATCTACAAGTTAACATATAATACTAATTCTTTGATATTCAATCAATAGTTAAACTAATCCTTAGGTGGGACTATTAAGGAACATCCCTTATGACATTAAAAGGACACCTTGCTTAACTTTTTTTTCTTTTTTGATAGGATCTATCCTTAACATTTTGAAAACAGACTCCCCCACCAGGCAGTTTAATTATATGCTGTGATCTTATTTATAACAGCTGTTCCAAGCTATTGCTATGCTGTTATTCAGGACCTACTGAAACAAAGTTGTTTGCTTCTGGTGATGGCTCCAAGAATCATGCTTCTGGTTACTACTATTCTTTTTTTGTTTTTTTTAAGATTTTATTTTTTATTTATTTGACAGACAGAGATCACAAGTAGGCAGAGAGGCAGGCAGAGAGACAGGAGGAAGCAGGCTCCCTGCCAAGCAGAGAGCCTGATTCGGGGCTCGATCCCGGGACCCTGGGACCATGACCCAAGCCGAAGGCAGAGGCTTTAATCCACTGAGCCACCCAGGTGTCCCACTACTATTCTTTTTAATTTCAGGAATTCTTTGCTCTCCAGCCATCATCAATCATTCTGATCTTTTCTACTTTATAACTAAATTTTGACTTTAAATCATGATACGATCCAATTTAGAGTTTAGAGAAACAAACAAACAAACAAGAAGCTTGCCATAGACTGAATTTCTGTGTCCCCCTGCAAAATTCGTATGTTAGAACCTGATTTCTAATGTTATGGAATTTGGAATAAGGCCTTTGGGAGGTATTTAGTTTATGAGGGAGGTACCCTCATGAAGGGGACTAGTGCCCTCATAAAATAGATCCCAGAAAGTTCCCTTGTCCCCATTCTGCTGTGTGATATTATGGTGAGAAGATGTTCATCTGTGAACCAGGAAGTGGGTCCTTACCAGACACCGTATCCACTGATGCCTTGATCTTGGCCTTCCTAGCCAACAGGACAGTCAGAAATAAATTTCTATTGCTTACAAGCCACCTAGTCTATGATATGCTGTTAGAGCAGTTCAAACAGACTAAGACAGGGCTATTTGGGAGCTTGACGTTCTAACCAATGCATACATTCCATAGATAACTTCTCAGTCCACAATTTGTCTCTGGAATCACCTCCTGAGAATCCTGGGGACAACTATCACCATTACTCACCCTCAAAATCCCCACGTTGTTAGACAAGTGCACACATATTTTTAAAATTTTCTGTGTTTTGAAATGAGAGCAACTACAAGGTGGGGGAGGAAACCCCAGAGCCATAAGGATCTTTGAGTTTATAACATTTAAACATCTATAATCGTGCTGGTCAATAGTCAGCCATACAGCAATCATGTTAAGCAATTGAGATGTGGCAAGTAAAAACAGATGTGCTGTAAGCATAGACTACCTCCTTGATTCTGAAGACCTACTGTGAGAAAATGATGTAACATATTCACAATGTTACATTAATTAGACAGTGAAATAATATTTCTATATATTAGATTAATAAATATACTATTAAAATTATTTTTTCTTATTTCTCTTTAGTTTTTAAGTTTGGCTAGTAAATTTTTTCAAATTACACATGTGGCTCGCATTTGTAATTTGTACTTAATTCTATTAACAAGGTGACCTATAGCATATTTATTAAGGATGTAAAATGCATAACATAAGGCACAACAATACAATGTGGGAGGGCATATAAATTGACTCAAATTCTCTATAGATCAATTTTGTAATGTACAGCGAGAACCTTAAAATATTCCTAATCTTTAACTTGTTACTTTGACTTATAAAAACAGGGGCGCCTGAGTGGCTCAGTGGGTTAAAGCCTCTGCTTTCGGCTCAGGTCATAATCCCAGGGTCCTGGGATCAAGCCCCGCATTGGGCTCTCTGTTCTGCGGAGAGCCTGCTTCCTCCTCTCTCTCCCTGCCTGCCTCTCTTGCCTACTTGTGATCTCTATCTGTCAAATAAATAAATAAAGTCTTTAAAAAAAAAAACAACAACAATCCTAGGAAATAATTTGAAGTATAGGCAGAATTTGAATATTTTGATAATTATTTGATAATTAAATAATTTGAAGTATAAGCATGAATGCTTACTGAAGTTTCATTTGTATTATCCACAAGCTGAAAAATAAAATCATATTCATCCAAGCAAAAAGAAAAGTAAAAGGTAAAATAAATATATTGTGTTTTCTCTTATGTTAGGATATTAGGAATCCATTAGAATTGATATATAAAAAATGCTCAAACTTTGTTGTGATTGGGATCCAAAACAACATAAAAAATTGATAGCAGCATTTTTTTTCTAAAATTTAAATAAGTTACTTTTTAAAACTTTATTTTTTAATATTTTCTAGCATAGAAATATATGCATTTCTATCCATATTTTTATTTTTGATAAAAAATTTTATCAAATTTTAAATTTGATAAAAATGTAATAATACATATTATTTTCAAAGGCAAACATCTCACATGTAAATGTATTTCGTGGAAAGGGCTGTGGATTTTTGGATCACAAGAATCTGCCTGGAGGTCTCAAGTTGCAATACTT